>JAKTTW010000068.1:0-65672 GCA_030560525.1 Diutina catenulata
TACTGAAGTCGGAATTTCTCGCTCGAGATTGGGTCTCACCGGAAGTTTTTTTTGCACTACCCGGATATCAATTTTGAACTCCTGTATCTAAAAGTTTACAAAAATTATTGGAACGACTGTAAGTTCCAGTGGGAGCCAGCAAACCCCCACAAAGGTAGCGCTACGAGGGCTAAGCGTAGCAGGCTAGAGCCTAGTACTATACACGTGCCTTTTATCTGTTTCCAAGTCACGCCACCCGCACGGAAGATCAACGTGCTCGCGTGTGCCTGAATTGTGAACGCTGGCTAGGCGGCTTGAATTTTTCAGTTGCGACGTTGGTGCACGGCAGGCACCTTGAAGGTTGCGGGATTTGACTGTTGTGGCTTGGCCCTTGGCGATTTCCTCAAGACAATTGAGCGTATAGAGTGTAAATAGACGGGTAATACGATGAATCTACCCCGCGTTCGCCCTCCGTGGTTAACTGTGGGTGCGCACGATTCAAGATGTATGATGTAACCGGACAAAAAGAAACCCATCCCGGGCCAGGTGGTAGCAACCGCCGAGGTGTGGCCGTGACAAAACAGGCAAAAGGTAGCGGGACCGCTAACATGGCGAACCCGCAAGCTCCCAACACCTTTGCGGGCATGCTCCGGACCCTGCGGGATTATCTGGTGCCCCCCACCGGGCTCCAGCCCGAGTAAATCGCGTCGTTGCCTCGCTTCTGACCTGCACACAGCCTGTGCCTCCAGCGACCCCGTGTTCGTGCTGGCCAATCAGGGGCGCGCCACAGCTGTGACCCGACATTTACCGGTAAGCACGTCCTGCCTGCAGCCCAAAATACCGCTTTGATTTAAAACCAGGCTCGCCCGCTGAAAAATTTTTCAGTTTTCATAAATTCAAAATGGCCACTGAGCAAAAGATCCCCGCTTTCACTCCCAGTGACTACGCCAAGTTTGCCCTCGCTGGTGCCATTGGCTGTGGTTTCACCCACGGTGCCATGACCCCCATCGATGTGGTCAAGACCAGAATCCAGTTGGAGCCCACTGTGTACAACAAGGGTATGATTGGTTCTTTCAAGCAGGTCATCAAGAACGAGGGTGCCGGTGCTTTGTTGACCGGTTTGGGCCCCACCGTCTTGGGTTACTCTTTGCAGGGTGCTTTCAAGTTTGGTGGTTACGAGTTCTTCAAGAAGCAGTTCATTGAGCAGTTGGGCTTCGAGAAGGCTTCGCAGTACAAGGACGCTGTCTACATTGCTTCTGCCGCTGCCGCCGAGTTCATTGCCGACATTGCTTTGTGCCCCTTGGAGGCCACCAGAATTAGATTGGTGTCCCAGCCCACTTTCGCCAACGGTTTGGTTGGTGGTTTCACCAGAATTGCCAAGGAGGAGGGTATTGGTTCTTTCTACAACGGTTTCACCCCCATCTTGTTCAAGCAGATTCCTTACAACATTGCTAAGTTCTTGGTTTTCGAGAGAGCCTCTGACGCCATCTATGGTGCTCTCCCCAAGCCCAAGGCTGAGTTGTCTCAGGCCGAGAACACCGCCGTCTTGCTCGGTTCCGGTGTGATCGCTGGTTGCGCGGCCGCCATCGTCTCTCAGCCCGCTGACACCTTGTTGTCCAAGGTCAACAAGACCAAGAAGGCGCCTGGCCAGTCCACCATCGGCTTGTTGGCTCAGCTCGCTAAGCAGTTGGGTATCAAGGGTTCTTTCGCCGGTTTGCCCACTCGTTTGGTCATGGTCGGTACTTTGACCTCTTTGCAGTTCACTTTGTACGGTACCATCAAGGGTGCTTTGGGCTGCCCTCCCGCCATTGCTTTGTAAATATAGCTTGTATAAACGTCATGTGGTCTACGCTTGCGGGGGTCCACCTAATAAAGATTCAGCAGTTACAATCAGAGTAATCAACGAAATAATTCAACCTTGCTACAGGTTTGACGCAATAACTGTTACGGATTATACCCGGGTATCAGACGCGATGCCTGGAGCCGGTGCGGCTCAGCCTGTGTTTTTACCCCAGATCTCTACTTACTCGTATAGGTAGCGGCTCCGATGGGCTCGCATTCCGGTTATTGTCCCTCGTCACTACGCGTGTGATCAATAGCGATGGCTGACGAGTTTTCATCTGAACAGCCCTATTGTATCAAATCGTCATCTCGTGATCCGGGGTACATTATCTCGGATCTGGCTAATTGTGTCAACCAGTTTTGTGTTTACCATGTGCCAGATACCAGCCAGACATTTCCACCCCCTTCGTCGCTGCCAGCGCAAAGTTTATACTTCGCTCGCGCCATTTTGTTCCCAATTTGGACAAGACGCGTCTTGACGTCTTTTCCAAATCGGGAAAATGACGTGCTGTACCCTTTCGCACTCGTGGGCTAAATACGTCACACTAAGCCAAGGGCCCTGGTGCCGCTATGCGTCTGTTTCAAAAATAGCAGGCTGGGATCTCGCACTCTCGTGAAAGCAATTAACTAGGACCAGCCATCGCGACGTTTTATCTAAGGTAATCCCAACTAGTGAACCTCTAAACTCTCTATTGTCCCACCGACTCGTTTATGCGCTAGCACCATTATCATAAATAACCTTGGGTAGACTTCTTTTTTAACGCGACGCATTCCGCCTCGATTAAGCACATATGCAAGGTATTATTAAGTCACTCGCAAGGGGGGCCTCGCTATATAAGGGTTGCCTTCGCCGAAAAACCCGGAGTACACCATGAAGTTTTTTGTATTGGCATTCTTGCTCGCGCTAGCTCAAGCGGTGCCGCTTTACAAGCGATTGTACCAGCCCACCCTGCCCATGGTGTCGTTGATTGCCAAGGGCGTCGATAACGATTTGAACCACGAGTTAGTCAAGTTTGACGGTGAGAACTTGCGTCTTTTGACCGCCGACGATGCATTCTTCGGTCGCATCAAGGCTTCGGTGGGCTATGTGCTTAACATCCCCGGTAACTCCACGCTGATCCCTTCGACCCAAAACGTGCACATTACAGACGATGGCCAGTTGCTGTCCACGGGCTCTGGCAAGGACTCGGCTCCCGAGTTTGGCATCAAGAAGTCGTTGTTGAACATCAAGGACTCGGAGAAGTTTTTAGCGTGTCCCAATTTGGACAAGGACGACAAGTGGGACAGCGAAAAGTGGCATGAGTACGAGTACCTGCTTTATCAGGGCGACAAGAAGTGCCCTGGCGACGCTAAGGGGTTGGAAGTCAACTTGCAGGTGCAGTTGGACTCGACAGTGAACTACAATTCCGAGACCAATGTGCAGAAGTTTAGGCGGTGGGTGTCGGGGATTTGGGCGTAGACGGACCCGGGCTGGACCCAGTTAATTTGCCCGCCAATTAATGGTTGGGGGCGCTCCGTTTTTCGTTACTGTAATATCTAATAACACATTTATGAGCTCGATTAGTTTACTTGGGGAGCACGTTCTCCTTGGCCCGGGACATGATGTTACCCTTGGGAGTGTACTCACACACAATGTACCAGCCATTGCCCTCAGCAGCACAATTCTTAGCGGCACAGCCCAAGCCAAGCGACAGCTTCCACACCATCTGGGTGAAGTGCAGCGCCTTGGGGTTGTTGTAGTCGTAGTCAGTGTTTTCGTCATACCACACCTGGACACCCTGGAGCGGGTTGGAAGGGGACCAGCCCATCGAGAGGTTCTCACCAAACGGGTTGTTGCTGGAGTGGGTAAGCGAGTAGTCATTGCAGTCTTTGGCATCCACCATCTTCTTGGCATAGTCAAACGCCTCTGACGACCACGACATGGGGCACGCGTGGTGGTCCTTACGCTTCTCGTTGTGGAAGTCCAAGATCAGGCGGGCAAAGGTCTCGTTGACACCAGAAGAGCTGGCAATTTGGTCGTAGAGACCGGTGGTGACACAGCTGTCAGACAGAGTAGAGGAAGAGGAAGAGGGGGTAGTGGAGGGGGCAGTGGTAGGAGGAGTGGTGGTGGGCGCACTGGTCGTCGAGGGGGTGGTGGTGGGAGCAGTGGTGGACGAGGGGGTGGTGGTGGGAGCAGTGGAGGCCGAGCTGCCAGTAGAAGTACCGCTGGTACCATCAGTAGCAGCACCGGTACCCGAGTTGCCGTCAGTGGCCGCACCAGTGCCCGAGTTGCCGTCGGTAGCAGCGCCAGTACCAGAGTTACCGTCGGTTGCAGAACCCGTTCCAGAGTTACCACCAGTAGCCGATCCGGTGGGCTTCAGACCCGACAACGAATCGTCAGTGGGGGCGACCACACCGGAGCCAGTATCAGAGGGGTTACCAGTGGGGCCAGAGGGGTTGCCGGTAGGGTTCCCAGAGGGGTTTCCCGAGGTGTTGCCGGTGGGCTTGGGACCTTCACCAGTGTCGGTCTCCACGGGACCAACGACACCACCGCCATTGGAGTTAGGGTTGATCTCCACAGTCGTGGTGCAAGCACCAGTCTTGGGGCAAATAATCACCGTGGTGGTGGGATTGCCAGGAGGAGGAATAATCTTCGTGGTACAAACTCCATCGAGCTGGCAGTACACTTCGCCCTTCTTGGGAGGGTCGGTGGTGGTGGGAGGGGACACAATCGTCGTGGTACACACAACGTTCTGGTCGTTGGTGTAGGTGACGGTTTGGGTGGGGGGGGTCACAAACGCCCCGTTGCTGGCCTTGGAGCAGCACTTGTAAATAGTGACTGTTTTCTGGGCAGCAACAGCCAGTGCAAGCAAAGCGAGAGAAAGTTTCATAACGAGTGTCGAGCTTTATTTTGTCGTGGGACGATGGGAAATTTATATCGCCGTTAAGAGTCTCTCAATCAACAGACCCTGGAACAATAGCTGCTTAATGTGCGTAAATAATTTTTAATGCATGTCTGAGAGAAAGCTTATGTCGTCGACCCGAGGGAACCAGTCGAAGTCAGAGCAGGATTCCAGGTTGGAAGAACCTCGAATCTAGACCCTATTCTTTGCTGACGTGGTCATATGGGCAACTAGGTGATCGTTGTCAAGTGTCGTGATGACGTAGATCTCTCGTAAATAAGTCTAAGATATGGAGACGGTGCATACATACGCAAGGATGGCGGGAAGCAATGCTAAAATATGCGGGTAACAATGTCAGTTGGTCGGGTACGCGGTTTGTAAAATGGACAGATTCGGTGTAGAACCTCCCAGCACCTGTAAAAGATTGGCGCATCTCTTTGTGTAACTATTGACCTCACCAATAGCGAGAGCGGGCTGTTGCTGGTGCAGAATTCCAGGCCTCGGAATGTCCGCTCGATTCAGGGCTCGCGCGAGGCGTGTAGGCGTCATCAGGAATAAAATATGCCTCAGATCGGAAATCGTGTGATAGAGGTGGTGCGGTACATGGACTAATGCTGACACCGGGGCTCCCATGCTTGTTTTGCCAAGTTACACGCTACGGTATGCGGGGTCAACAAACAATTTTATGCCGGTGAAAATGTTTGCGGCTACACCTGCCCCAGCATTGTTTAATGAATTCGAGAATAGCTAAGCCCTGTGCTGCGAGTGTAGAATGAAATAAACATATCCAGGCTTAAATTGAAGGCGGATGCGACACAAAAAGATGAAGTAATACAATTCATTCATTGATCAAAGCCACCGGAAAACACGACGATGAAATAGCGTATATATCGGTCAGGATATTGATGTCGGCGTATCCCTTCGTCTGACACAATAAGCCATTTCACTTGTCCGCCCCAAGGACAATGTCTGTGTTTATCTCGGGAGTGGGCACCTTGGTCTGTGTTGACAAAACAGGGTCTGGCTACTTCCTCCACGATCATGCCCAGCCCACCGCAACCATTACGCGTCGTTGGGAATTTAAGGTTAGGAATCGCTTTTAGTAATCTAACAAAACATTTCGCGTTTAAAAAATACCTCTCGGGTGTTCGTAACCGTGCACGCCGGGCTTCGGAAATGTGCGTCACCGGCGACCAGTACACTGCTCGCTAGATTCCATCAGTATGGGCTAAATGGTTGCCAAGCGAGCTTCCGTGACACAACTCACCTGGACCCCAAGGCACTACGCCGGCCTGCCGCACTCTTTCCAAAGAAATTAGGGAAAAGTGTCCAAAGGGATCGACAGTCATTTTCCGGATTATGCATTCAAGTCGTACCACCTGGACTCGCGATTGGTCGCACCCGTCTGCTTTAACTGCCCTGTTTTCAGAATGTCGTCAACAAACTGCACAATGTTGTAGCAAAGAAGGACCCTTGCATACCGATAGTGCCCAAGAGTCTTCTTAGACATTTATATATGACGCAGTAAGTCGCTAAAGCCACCAGGATTTGCCCGACGCCACAGATGGATCTTCGGTTTGAAGAGACTCCCCTTACATCTGCGTTGCTTAGGCCAGTCTTGATAGATCCATGATGGCGATTGGCGAGAATGTCTGATCAGCCGATGCTGTGGATTAGTGGATAATGTAGGAGTAGTCCCAAAAGCCGGGAGCCACTTCAGGTCCTCGTTTTCCATTCTTTGTCACCTTATTTGCATGGTGACTACTACTTGGTCGGAACCAAAGTGCGGTGCCGAATTGGAGGAGTCAGGACATGGCGAAACTTATCAACCATACAAGTTTTCGGGAATTCGTTGGGGTTGATAAGCTGTGCAAACTCTTCGGAGCATGGGCGTTGTACCGGGTAAGCCTCGAGCGTCTGTGTTCATTAATTCAAGGTGGATTTAACGGTATTCTGGTGTCCATTCAAATGATATTGCCCTACTATGTACACTATTCAGTTAAGAGTCAACTGAGATTCTTGACTTCAACTTCTTGAGACGGTCCTGATCAAAGCCCTCGTTATCCTCGGCTTCAATTCTACCTGATCCCGTCTTTCTGTGGCCCAAATCGCCTTCCTTGGTTTCGTCCTGAACCACAACCACCGTCTTGGCGACGCGGAAACGCTGAAGACCTTCCACGGCCTTAGCGTCCATATTGTAGTCATCGGCAACCTTGTTGGGAGTGGCTCCGTCGGCCAACTCGTTGAGCATTGCCAGGAGTGTCTGGGGGTGGACCATGGTCTTCTTGTGGTCGTGGTCGTGTTTCTGAGCCTCACCCAGCTCGAACAACGTTCTCCGCGACTTCAACTGCCGCAACAGAGCGTCGTTGAGATCAAGTGGATTCTGCTCACGAGACTGGATTTGCCGGCCCAACTTGGTGATACTGGAAATAAAATCGGTGTCATACGTCAGGGTGCCATCCATTTGGGGGTCCATACCGTCCTTCCCTGGTGGCATAGGAGGCATGGGACCTCCGGACCCCTTGTTTTTGAGCTTCTTCGTGAGCTTTGCGGCATCAAACTGAAGAGCACCTGGCAGCTGAGACTGGCCGTGAGCCTGGGGTTGGGGGGTGAACGGAGGTTGTGTGGGAGGGTTCAAAGGGAGTTGCGGTGTCTCCTTTAGCGGGGTAGTTGCCTTGGATATAGTCTTCCCTAGCTGGCGCTGGGTGCTTGGTTTGTTGCCCATTGTGGTCAAGCTTATGATTTTCGGAGGCTTTATGCAGCGCGAATGGTAAGCAATGTGTACCCAGAGAGAACCCAAACAGGGGTTCGAATAATACAAAACAGGTTCATTATATGCAAATCTATCTACTCGGACTTTTTCTCCTTCTTCTTTTTCTCCTTTTTCTCCTTCTTTTCCTTCTTCTCCTTCTTATCGCTCTTGGACTCCTTATCACTCTTGTCTGTCTTTGACTTCTTCTTTTTCAGCTCCCCGCCATCTGCCGAACGCTTTTTCAGAACCACAGGCGCAGCCTCGGAGTAGTCAGCAGCCCCATAACCCGTGGGGAAGTGGCGCATCCGGAGGTCGTCCACCTGCTCAACGTCAACCCTTTGAACACGAGCAGCGTCAAAGTCAATTTCGGGAATGACAGCCCGCTCACGAATATTGTAGAACCGCGAAATGGGCGCTTTGCATCGCTTGGTCAGGCCTGACTTGTCACCAGCGAGGATAGTGTATTTGTCGGTGTCCACGTCTGCGGTCAAAAACTCCTCGTTGACAGTGAAGTTGGCGCCACCCGAGGTGAACGACTTGGGGTTGTGTGAGAGCAGCTTAGCAGCAAACAGAACGGGAAGGGCTTTGAGCTTGTCCATCTTAAACCCTTTAGGAGCCTTGATCAACCAAACTTCCTTGTCACCAATCTTGGAGGCAAGGCCCGATCCCAATTTTTGGGGGCGGAACCCCTTTGGCGGCTCGTATTCGCCGTCCGAGTCTGAGTCAGACACGTATTCTTTGCTGAGTTTGCTCAGGCTGGACATGCTACTGACTGCTTAAGCAGGTTGTCTCTTCCTCATCCCATCGCGCGCATCAAGCACGTGATAAATCTCACGTGAATGTGAAACCATTTCAATATGTTTTATGGCGTTTCTGGAGTTGCCCATTTTTCGGCTGGCACACGATTGATCGGTGGTTTTGGTTTGGACACGAAATTTTTGGGAGGAGTATTTCTTATATAACTTCATCGACAACATGGTACATATCTTTACCTTCCTCAAAATCTGCTTCTACCATCTCTATCATGGAAGCTTTCAGCGTAGGCTTTAGTGCCTGCCAAAGCAAGGGTTCGAGCTCCAGCTATGGAACCACTTTCGTCTGAATGCCGCAAAGTGAGCGGGCCCCAACCTCGCTTGATGTAGTACCTATTGATCTCATACACATGTGCCATAACTTCAAACACTAACAGTGCGTCTGCGTCGCTGAAGGTCGAAAGATCAAGGTGTTCAGCCATGAAAAACGAGACTAGCCGGCTCTCACCATTATAAATGCTTGTGGGGTTGGTGCACCATTTCATTGATATCATCTCTTGGATTTCGAGTAACAAACAGCGAAGTGCAAGTATTTCGGCTTTGCCGTGGGCGAGACCTAAAACCGGGGAACAATGTGGCACCACCAAGCCTGTGGTACAGTTGCGGGGGCTTGCAAAACCGTAAAAACGGCCGACACCAGCCACGTTATATTTGTGGAAAGACTTGAGAACACCACTGATGTGAACTCGCGTATATGGAGGAGAATTCGCTGTCACAAGCAGGGGCCATGTATGATCTGTGGGACGAAGGTTGTCGTTACTCGAGGATTCAAGGCGTCTAGGAAGTATAGGCAACAATGATTTGCGTCCGTGTCCTCGTAATGAATGTTGCACAGAACGTTCTGGCCATATGACAGAGGGGCGGTAAGGTAACAAGATGGCTTGTGATACTTTGCTCTGGGGCCCTGGAACTTTTCGATACCTCGAATTGTACGAAGTATTGGTGGCACTTATTACCCTGGGCTTACTGGAAAACACTCGTGAGTTGACGTTCAAACGGTTACCTGCGGCAGTGGCAATGTCAAACTTAGGTCCCGGTGAACGGACAAAACGTGAGCCAAAGGGAGCATACATCTTGGAAGTGTGTTCGTCTACGAAGCTCGAAGCTTCGTCAAAAGTCTGGCACACCTTCCAGACCGCGCTTGGGAACCCAAAAGTACGCGTTCTAAAAGTTTCCCAATCGGTGAAAATTCCAGTAGCTCGATCTCGTACAATGGCATAATAGTGAAATTCGTCGGCTTGGATCACTCTTTTCTTTCGTTTTCTTTCCTCTTTCTTGTTTGACTCCACCATTGTCTTAGCCACAATGCCGCCCAATTCAGTTCTAGTGGAAGTACCAGTTGAACCTTTAACACAATTTCTATTGCAAGCAGCTAGTGGTAGGAAAACGTGGTAGGCGGTGAATCTTTTAATTAATCCTTAAACACTGTGGGGTGTTTGTGGTTTCAGACATATCTTAAAAAGTTGCAAGTTTTTTGAGAAATGACAACAAAACTGTCTAACAAATCTACACCCCCAATGTATTTCATTGAACCTAATACATTTCGAAGCAAGGCCAAAAACTCCCTCACACGTCTCTAGACAGCCTCGGAGGTTCCCTTCCTTCTGTGGGGTATCACGTAACCTGCAGGAACATGCACTCCATATCGATCAAACCCGGTTCCGGAGATTCCCAGCCACAGTATTGACAATTGCCACAATGTCTGTTCGCAGAACTGCCAAAGAAGTGATCCAATTCCTTGAGAAGTACTCTCCGTGCGACCTCAGTGACGCCCTCGTGCAACATGGCGTCAAGGATGGTGGCTTTATCCCCAACTTGATCAACCAATCGAAAAATCCCAAGGGAACTACCACTGTGGGCAAGGCTTACACTGTTTTGTACGCTCCCAAGCTGGACCCCCGTCCTGCGGTGTCTCAGTCATACATCGACGAGGTTCCCGAAGATGCCTTCGTTGTTCTTGGATTGCCCGTTGAGTCCCAAACGTTGCAGGCCCCTTTCGTTACTGTTAACAATGCTTTGTACGGGGGTTTAATGAGTACTCGAGCCCAATACCGCAAGGCCCGTGGGTCTGCCATCTTTGGTCGTATCCGTGACGTTGGTGAGCACCAAGCTTTGGGGTATCCTGTGTGGCTGTACCTGGTTGGCACCACTGCCCCTGGCCCCGTGGTCAAGGTGGTGGGTATCAACGTTCCTATTGAGATTAAAACTGTCGCAGCTGACCCGAGCCAAGAAAGCACCACCATTACCATCAACCCCGGTGACTTTTTGGCTGCTGACGAGGGTGGTATCGTTCGTGTCGAGGACAGCGACCAGCTTGGGAGCATTTTAGATTACATTCCCAAGCGTGTTGATGCTGATACGCACGTTGCCGAGGACATTAAGAACGGTCGTCCCGCGGCAGAGGCCCAGAAGCACTGGCGGCTGAAGATTTAGATGTAGCAAATCAACATGAATAGAGAAGAAAGTGTTTACACATCTCATTGTCTGAGGGTAACAGACTCTCATTCAAGTGTCAAGCGTTGTTACCACCCACCTGGCTAACTAACTTACACTAACCGCTCTATATTAATCTATAAAAATGCTAATTCACTGATAAGCGCCACTCAGATCGAGTTGCGCCGGCGCAACTTGCCCTTGCCCAAATGAAGCATTTTACGGGCATTTGTCCCCGCAATCTGGGGTAACTTGCCTTGCTTTTCCCATTTGGTGAGGGTCTCCTCAGCGTAGGCGAGACCCACATGGTAAATCTCATCAAATTTGCCGAAGTCAAGCGTGGCAAAATCCTCAATGGGAGGCCGCATGTAGATGACACCGGGTGTTCGTTTGGCAAGCTCAAGCGCACGAACAGACGCGACATAGGCTAAACGGAGCTGGATATCGGTCATGCTGGGTACGTCAGGATAGCGCGAGAACGGGTTCCACCGATTGAGCAACACCCAGAACCCCAGAAGGGTATCACCATAGTTTTGCGGCGTACGGTCATCAACCAGCCCGACGTCGACGGCCACGATGTACTTTGCTCCCTGCTTTTTCATCTCAATCACCGGCAAGTTGTCAAGATACCCACCATCTAAAAGCATGCAGCCTTTGTAAGCGATAGGGGGCAAAAGACCAGCCAACAGCATCAGGGCGCGGATAAATCGCCAGGCAAATCCAGACAGATGGATGTCCATCGTCAGGTTGGTGATGTTGGTCAGGTTGCAGAAGTACGAGATCCAGAAATCGTCAATCTTGTAATTCCCAAAGATCTTCCAAATACCGCGGTTGAACTCGTAGCCCGTGGTGTACGAGGTGACCGGGTACGTGAGGTCGAGAGCCATTCGCCAGAGTGCAGCAATTCGCTTCGAGAACTGCTTCGTACGACCGTAAATCAGCACGATATTATTATCCTTGGCGTAAAGACCTCCAACAAACAGCCCAATCAGCGTACCACCAATCATGTCCACAGGGATTCCGTGGCGTTCCAACGCAGTAACCACACCGACGTGGGATATGCCTCTCGCGCCACCGCCACCAAGAACCAAACCCACAGCTTCATTGGAAAGCAAGCGGGCTAATCGCAAAAAGTCGTTCTTGTGAAGAGCTGCCGTCGAGTCGTACCCCAGAGGCAAATCAGCGCCCCCAACCCTGCGGTTGAACTTGGCAAACAGGGAAATGGCCTTGAGCTTGACTGTCTCCAACGGGTTTCGACGACCGAGCCGCGCTGCAAATTCCCCGACAACCGTTCGCTTGCGCTTGTCTGGCCGAGGAGGCAACGCCATGTGGATGTGGTGATGGTTGGTAATCCAGTGGCGCTTACGCAACCAACGCGAGGTGTGGCCCGGTTCTACAAGCTTCTCCGGGTGCAACAAACACAAGTCAGCTCGTGCCGTGGTCTTAAAATTGATGAGAAGACGCTCGTAGTCGCCTACCCCGGAGGCAATTTGCTCGTCGTCGGCGTCAGCCAACAACAAGATACAGTCTCCTTGCGAGATACAGGTTTGGGTCCAGTGACTCTTGAGGGACGAGTCGCACACATAAACCACGGTGTCATACTCCTCTTCAAGATAGGCGAAGTACCCCAGTAACTTGAGCTCGGCGAGCTTTTCGTCAAAAGCGTGGCGTCCCAACCGTGTTAATGTAGACGCCTGGTCCAACGCTTTGACTTTACGACCGATAGCTCGGAGGGCATGGACAAACTTTTGGGCAAACTCCAGCACAGGGATGCCCAGGTGAGTAGGCATAATGGAGATGGTTTTATAGTCGCACAGAACCGTGGGCGAAGTGTTAGACAACCCGATCGGTGACCCATTTTCCTCAATAGTGAGGGTTTTGTGGGCCACCACCCGCGAAACCTTGACCATGATTCGAGGGTGAATCATCAGTAACATCTCAAACAACGTCCGCGGAATCCGAGCAGTCTCCAGGTCCCGCACTCCAACTAATGACGTCGTTCTGCGCAGCTTGGTGAGCACTTCAACCTCGCCAATCAGCTCGCCATGGCCGTACTCACCTACGACTTCAAACGAGTCGGGATTCCGTTCCTCGTCCTCATCAATGAGACTATCTTGAGCGCGGAGCTGGGCAGCATGGGTCAAGCTGCGGAGCATCCGGAACCGGCCCGAGAGTACAATGTGGATCCCCAGGGCCAAGTCGCCCTCGGTACACAAATTTTGGCCGGCAGGGATGTGACACCACTCGAGAGCATAGTCGATAGTCAAGAACTGCGTCGTAAGCAATCGCTTAAGCTGCAGAGCCACCGGAAGCTGAAGCATGTAGTACTTGTCCATCAATTTGTTGTAGCTCTCCCGCAGCACCTTGGCCACCAAACACCCAGTCTTTTTTGGGGTACGAATTGTGACCATTGAACGGAACCCGACAACCAGCGAGATGTAGCCTGCGACACCTCCGGCTGGCACCAGATACATGTGCTGGGGAGCCCGAGACTCCTCAAACGCATCACTGGGCAGGTGTTCAACTTCGAGACTGCCGTCAATCACGTAATATAACGCCGTGTCAAACAGGTCCTGAGCCACAACCACGGTGTCAGCAGCAACGTACTTGATGTCAATGGCCTGGGCCCACGCTTTCTTCATCTCACCAAAGTCCTTGGTACCAAACAGCTCGCGACGTGCTGCTTTACGCTCCGGGACGTCTAAATGACGACGCAAAAAACCCGTCTGATACGCAGTGGCTCGATAAGGCCCAGGCAGCGACAACGACAGCGCCAGGCCCAAGTCAAACCCAGATACCAGCGAGTTACGCAGCAGCGCTGCCAGCCAAGGGCTGGTCACGTTATCAGCAACCACACTGGCCTCAGAGATGCCCAAGAGCGACAAAATACAGTCGACGACCGCCATCTGGAAAGCACGCTCCTCGGTTTCATCGTCGTCCAGAGCAAAATAATCCTTGCGGATATCTTCGAGACGCAATCCATCGTCATGAGATCCCACCAGGGCAATCAGTGCCCGTCGTGGGCGCATCTCGGGCTCGGGCTTGAACAGAAGCGGTACCGACGACAACAAGTCGCCCAGAAACAGCGACTTGGATCGCAGCAGGCCCAAAACCACATACTTCAGCCCCGTACGCTGGAGAACCGGCTGGCGAGGCCGCTTAGATCTCGTGGGCACAAACTTTGGTCTCGGGCCCGCCAGAAGCCGCTCAACAATACCACGGTAAAGGTACGGGGGCAACACCCTGGCCTGTTGCTGATTCAACTTGATTTCACTCTCGATAATTTCCCGCGTGAGGCCCAAGTAGTGGTGGATTGTCAGCATCGTCACCTTGTACAACCGGGTGAGAACCATAGTGACTATGTGCGAGGTAGCCCGAGGATACATAGACAGAATCCGCTGGAAAGCCAGCGACGGAATGATCGCAACCGTCGCTGAAGTCGGTTCACCGTCAGTCAGAGGCTTAGCCTTTGCGACAATCGTCGGGAGCACCGCAGGCGAGAACAGCGGCTCGGGCAGCCCAGCAAAACCAGGCAAGGGCTCCAAGGGAGCAGACGCATCAAAGGGGCCTTCACCTGTCACAAACGGAGCCGGGGTAGCCTGTCGCAGCTCGTTTGGCCACGGCGTCGGGCTTTGCGCCGTGCTGCCCAAGGGGTCTACCCCGGGGCTACCAAAGCTGGGCGACCCAAAAAGATCTAACGTTCCAATCAACAGCGAAAGCGCTGCCCCCAGCTTCACCTCGTTGAGCAATTGGTAGCGTCTGTCGCCGATCATCAAAATCTCGTCCCCCGGGTACCGTTCAACTGGAGCGGTTTGCGGCAGCTGGGTGTATACCTGAAGCACTCCGTCCACCACAATTGAGAATCCAAGGTTTTCATCAAGATACAAGATCTCGTCCGCCCCCAATTTTTGGGTGGTCATGTTTTTGGTCAATTCGTGGAACACTGGTGCCTCAAGGTAGCCAAACACCTTGATCGCTGACAAGAATTCGTCCAAATAGTTCAGCGTACGCTTTGTCCGCTGCTTTTTGGTGACATTGACCAGCACCGACTTTTGGGGGGCCGACTCCCTTGGCTTGGTCTCTGCAGAGTACCCCAGCAAGTACGTGTAGCGAAAGACAAAGTAGCCGCAAGCCAACACCACCACCAAGGCAATGAGCACTTGCGACAACCGGAACAGCACTTCCAAGTCGTAGTCTCGCGCAAGGAACCGCCGGATCAGTGTAGACATTACCGTGGTAAGAAGTACTGGCACTATTGGCGCGTGCGCGAACATTATGCGGAGTTGACATATTCGGCACTTGCGGGAGGTGCGGGGGGTGTCAGAGGCACGCGACCGTCGGCGTTGAGACCGCGAGCGCCGCCAGAACATGTGACGACACCCGTTCTTACTGAGGGCTAACGAGTTGGCTACTCCAGCTTTTTCGTAATCGATGCGCATCGGTGCTAAGCGATATACAGCCTATAGTTATATATAAGTGGGCTCTTCGGGTAATTATGCCGGCACCCACCGAATCTGCGAGAAGGTCGCAAATCAATGCAAGAGGCGGCCACATCTGGCGAAAGGGACAGCCAAGTTCTGGTGTATCAGACAAGGGAGCCATGCAGGGTTTTGTCCGACTAATCTGCTGGTGCCTTACCGATTCGAACCGAGCAATTGCGAGCGATCAGTTGACAGTCGCGGCTTTGGTCGGAACTTCCGGTAACACGCTTGATAACTCCGGGTACGTACGTCACATCTGATTGCCTCACCAATGCGATGTGGCTTTGCCATGTGACACGGCTCCGGGTACTGGTTTCACAAGGGGTGTTTGAGGAGGGTATTTCGTTAAAGCATTGGACAATTTGAAATCTGACAATTCCGGGTTGTCGTAGTAGGTACCAAAAGAACTAAGCAGCAGCGTCACTTCGACCTCACAATTATTAGAATATCAAAGCCCGTTGGAGCTTGGGCACAATAGCCGAAAGATACAACGCTTTGAATCTTATGAGTTACGAAACCTTACCCATGTCAACGGGCTTCGAGTTGTAAAGACTTCAGTACAACACACAACCCCTCTACTTATTTGAGCTCTTAAGTAGTCTGCTCCGAGTTATTCATACTCGTAGGACCAAAGATGCGTTGAAATCCAGTCTTGGCTCTTTCGTTAGTGCAGACCAATTCAATTAGACTTTCAACATGCTTTGGTGCTATCATGACTTTGCAGCTAGAAGCTGTATATTCAGAATTCCGAAATCAATCGAAAGACCTCGCCCTAAGCGGAGGTCTGAGAAGGAATGTGCTCATAAAAAACTTAGGGCGATCCAAGTTATCTCCATTGCTTGTCGTAATATTCGAATGAGACTCTGATCATTTAAATCCATGCCAATCAAATCGAGACAACCCACACGTGTGGCACTATATCTAGAGGAGACACCGAAAGTGTCCAGTTAGCCTAGAGTAAGCAAGAATAGTTCAGATTTGGCGTCAGAGATTAGTGCAATGCTGTATTAAGTCGCCGACTTACAACCCAATCCCTCTTCTTACGGTGCACGAAATGCGTGCACTGACACGCTAAGTAGACGAGTGCACCAAAATGTGCCTCAGTTACGTCTCGGTTAGGGATGTTGTCGTGGGCGTAATCTGTGGGCTATATGGTGAATGGCGACAAACGAGGTTATAGAGAGTGAATCATTGAATTGCCTTCGCACACCAGGTATCATGTTCTTCTTGTAGTGTTAAATAAATTGTAAACTCATTCGATATATCTAATTGAGGCGACTGTTACCGCTCGCCTGCGGAAGTGGTTCACGTCTGGGTTCTTCGGCTACAGCGCGTTTGCGCTAGGCGGAACTAGGACGTTCTACACGCATGGTTGCGTACTGAAAGTACTCTTTAACCCTCCGCTGGCTTGACTTGACACTCTGTGTCATTTGAGATGAAGTTGTTGTGTTTACGCTTGGACTACCTGGTCAGATACCGGCACCCAATCACTCGAATTTTCGTACCCAACTTCCGGTGTTAGTCGTTTCCATTTTCCGCAAAACATTGCTCAATTGAACCGGTGGCTAAGGTATTCACTGTCATGCCCCTTGAGTGGTCTCTTTTCTAGATTCGGTGGGGCTAGTTGCAAACTAGTGGGAGTAACAGGTAGAATGTTCAAGCAAACCTCGGGGTTAGATTTGACCTAGGTGATTGATGAGCAAGCCGGTTTAAGTGTCGACTCCAAGGTTTCGGGAATTTTGTAAAATCTACTGATTTGAAAACTTTCCTAACACATCGATCCGCGACGTGAGCACCAACATGCACAAATATCAAAAACTAGTCCTCTAAGTGCTCTCATGGTTATCGTGGGTGTCAGGTAATTGGACCGCTTAAAATTTGTGGGCCGTTCCGTCCGTGCACACCCTCGCCTCGGACGTTGTTAAGTCCAACTTTTGGGGTCAATAGCTAAGATTATTTCAGGGCCACGTAGGTGGAGAGCCGTGGCATTTACTCTCAAGTGTTCTTTCAATTCTTCCCCTCATTAAGCGTTACATCTCTTGCTTCCCCACATACTACCCAGGCCACCAGTAACCTTACGGTTGCCCTCCTGCATACAGCTCTAGGATACGAGACGCAGGGTACGCCGAAAACAGCGGCAATTGATGGTGACAATGGGTGCCAATTGATTGGTGGCGAGTATAACGGGTGTCTTGGCGTGAGTGGTGATCCTCGGTCCTCCTTTTCGCTCCCCCAAACAAGATATATACCGCGAACTGTAGTGTCAAATCAAAGCGGGGTGGCAAAAGGCCACCGAGCCAAAACAACAAGTGCAGTGTCCAAAAACGGCAATGACGGAATTGACGACAGCCCGTAGAAACTAGTAGGCAGCTGCCACCAGACAAGTTTACCGACGTTGGCTTGGCCTCGTGGGCTCAAAAAGTTTATTCCGGTGCGTCTAGCCGTGACTGCCAAGGCCGAAAACAGTCGCACCGCAATTGCCCCTTTTGTTCGGCTGACGACACCCCTTCGTGTGCAATGAATTCGAGCGGTCGTTACGAAGCAGAGAAGCTCCACGCAATTCAGAAACAGATCCTGCGGGGCCGGTCACGGCTGCCCACAGGCGGCCACCTGCGGCTGCGGCTGGGGCTGGCTGAGCCGCCCCGCGAGCTCAAGTGGTCTATTACCAACCATGACCCCAGTGAGCGGTTAAACGGGCCCAACGAGGACTGGGATAACGAGGTTAGTGAAGAGGAGCACTTGACTGACGACGACAACGGCGAGAAATTCCAGTACGACGACACAGGTAACATTTTGCCTAACTACGCGTGCCAGGACGAGAAGATGAACGAGATCTCACTGATTTTGGAGCTGCAGAACCTCAGCGACCACGAGGCCATTAATAGGCTTGAGGAGTTGACCGCTTCAGAGCGTGCGGCTGCCAATGCCCGCCTGGTGGGTGCGGTGCTCAGCGACGACGAGCTCGAGAAGTTGGCGTCGCAGAAGCGTGAGCTCACGGGACAGGACTTGGACCTTGATCTGAACGCTCAGGATGCCGCAGCGCGCCGGCAGAAGTTGGAAAACTACCAAAACTACCGGAAGAAGGTAATTCACAAAGAGAACACCCTGAACTTTGTACCGGGTAACCACGCCCGCGCCGCCCAGGCCGCTCAGCTGGGTGAAGAAGCTAAGGAAAAAGAAGACGAAGACTTTATGGCTCCATACACCCTGGCGGTGGAGGATAAGCTTGATCTGGAGTTTGCGTCCCAGTTGAACGAAACCATAAGAGAAGGCAAGGTTGACCTGCTGAAGCAACATCTGCGGGTGATCCAAACCATTACACGGGGCAACTTTTTCTCGTTGATCAACCCAAAGCAGAAACCAAAGATGTTTTTGGTGTGCATGGACTTTTCGCCCGAGCTGATTTTTGCTCTTGAATGGCTGTTGGGGACGGTTCTTGTGGATGGCCTGGTGTTATTTATTGTTTGTGTTATCGAGGAAACCGATCTGAATCACAACTTGAAGGCAAATCTGACCCTGGAGAACCAGCGAGAGCAATACCGCCTCAACATGTTGAACAAAGCCAAGTCACAGGTACTTAATTTGTTGAAACTTACAAAATTGCAGATTCACATCGTCATTGAGATCATCCATCACCCGATCCCACGTCATTTGATCTTGGAAGTGATCGACAACTTACAGCCTACGTTGGTGGTTGTGGGGTCCAAAGGGCAGCTGGCTATCAAGGGCGTGTTGTTGGGTCTGTTGCTGAATTACTTGGTCACGAAGCTGAGCGTCCCCGTGATGGTTGTGCGCGAAAAGCTCAAGAAGATCAACCGGTTTAAGACCGGGCTGCACTTGTTTTCAAATAACATCAAGAGTTTGACGTTGCTGGAGGCCCGCATTGATTAGAGAGCTCATCTTGCTCCTTTATAAATGAATATGTCAGGTATGAATGAGAAATAGAATCGATAGCCACGTTCGGTTGCTAGTTAGTCGTATTGAATCTTGTGCCATTTTGTGGCAGCATCATTAATTGCCACTGTGCACGCTTGTGCATGATTCGCACTCAATATTCTCACAGTGTTGGCATAGATAGCAGCTGAACAGTCCCCAATTCCCCGTCCTTATTGAATCGATCAAAGGCTTGAGAAAGAAACTATACCCATTCTAATCAACTTTTTGCATTACCCCTGTTGTTCACTATGGGTGCTCTCGTGTCCCTCCCATTGATGCCGCTCACGCTGCTTGCCCTGTGCTGTGGGGCAGCCGCGTGCCTGGCCGTGTGCTCGCTGATTGGTGGCACGTTCGCTAGTCTGGTACTCACCCGTGTCACCTACGCATTCATTCTTCTTGTCAATCTGCTACTTTCGTGGATTGCATTACTGCCATTTATTGTCCATCAGATAGAAAAAGCAACGTTTGGCTTCATCAATATAGGTTGTGGCTCAGATGGACTGCAGTGCATTTCGTTTGCGCTGGTGTATCGCATCAACTGTGCTCTTGGTACCCTTCACTTGGTGTTGGCCGCGCTTTTGGTGGGTGTTAATAGTACCACGAACCCACGGGCGGTGCTCCAAAACGGTATGTGGCGGCCCAAAATTCTCGCCTGGATTGCGCTTATTGCCATTAACTTTTTGCTCATCCCCGACCTGTTCTTTGTGTTCTATGGTAATCACATAGCCATCATTTTCTCAACAATCTTTTTGGGCATTGGGCTCATTCTTTTGGTGGACTTTGCCCACGCATGGGCTGAAACCTGTTTGGAAAAGATTGAGATGGAGGAGCTAACTGGGGAGGGCGACGCGCTGGCGTGGAAAAAGCTCTTGATTGGTGGTACCGTCGCTATGTACTTGGCTGCGGTGGTAGTGACTGTGCTCATGTACACGTTCTTCTGTGGGCTGGGATGTCTGATGAACAAAACCGCCATCACAGTTAACCTCTTATTTGGTATTGTCATCAGCGCAATGCTGGTCAACCAAACCATTCAAGAGCTGAACCCACACGCGGGTCTTGCGCAGCTGCTGATGGTGGTCTTCTACTGTACATACCTTGTGATGCTGGCAGTGGCTCTGGAGCCCGACGACAAGTTGTGCAACCCACTTGTGCGGCTGCGGGGCACCCGGACGGCGCTGATTGTGTTGGGCGCTGTTTTCACCTTTTTGGCAGTGGCTTACACCACGACCCGGGCTGCAGCCAACCTGGCTTTCTCTGGTGGTGAAGACCAGGCTCAACCACAGCCAGTGCGTAATGAGATCCGCTATCAGGCGATCAAACAGGCAGTGGATGAGGGTTCGCTTCCGGAGCTGGCACTAAACGAAGCTGATTTGTACACTGACATGGGTGGCGACGAAGAAACTTACAAAGTCAAGTATAACTACGCGTTATTCCATATCATTTTCTTCCTTGCCACTCAATACGTGGCGACGTTACTCACAATCAATGTGCAAAAAGATGACTATGGTGACTTTGTCCCCGTGGGGCGCACATACTTTGCGCTGTGGGTGAAGATCGCCCTGCTGTGGGTGTGCTACGTACTTTACGGGTGGTCTCTCGTTGCTCCCGTTATATGGCCTGAGCGATTTGGGGTTCTGATTTAAATTTTGTTATGTCGTAAATTAACCTGTATGAGGCTCCTATCTATATTATTCCGTACCCATTTATGCCAAATCGTAGTCGTCCACCTTGTTTTTGTACTTGAGAAGATTGCGCTTAATCTTACTGGAGTCAACCCATGTCAAGTAGTCTTCCAAGTTGCGAGTGACAAGATAGGCAGGGTCGGTGATCACATTAGGGCCCACCCGCACGTGGCCCTGCTCGATGAATGTGGTGGCATTTTCAAGGGTCTCGGCCATCTTCAACCGGCACATCACCACAGGAATCCGGCGGCGGCACAACGCCAGGACAGTGACCTTGTTCTCAAGATCCGAGACCTTCAGTTTCAGACTCAACACTCCCATATTGAACAACTTCTCCAACAACAACTGCTCGTGCTTGAGCCTGAAGGGATCAGTTGGTGCAAGCAACGCGAGCTTACGGGCTAGTTTGCGTACCTCACCACAGATTTTGTTGTATTTGTGGTAGTCCTCCCGATTCTGGATGTGGTAGGTGCGCATCACGTTGACATCGCGATGGTCTTCATCCTGCTTCCATTCAAGGAAGTCAACTCGCTTAAGGAGCTTCTGCTCATGGTGTTTCAATTTGCGGACCATAATGCTTTAGTTGGGTATGGACCCGATGAGATGCGTAATGTGCGGGCGCCGCATGCAATGAAGATGGGAAAAGTGTGCACTGGGTAGGCTGTGAAACCAGATGTAGTCGACCTAGTCTCGATGAATAGTGGATTTTATTCGCAAACCATCGAAGGGGGCTCGTTTTTTTTAGTCCTTAAAGCCAGTGTCAAAATTTGTAGTTTTGCCATCAGCTTTCCTCGTTGATTATCAGCCTGACGACCGTACTACTATTTTTTTTTTTTTTAACCAAGGGCTGAGGTAGTTCGAGACGGTTCTGTGGATATATATATATATTGGATTTTAGAGTCTTATTGCCCTGCTATCTTCCATAATCGTTAACGTATTGACAGCCTCCATTTCCAGCCATTCAACGAGACCTCGCATCACTCGGAACGTGACTACCTAATGATCTAGCTAGCCCAAAGGACATTACTGAACTGATGATTCCTATAAATACCTGATAGAACACCTGCCAAATCAGAACCACTTCCACTTACTAGACCGTCACTTTTACCCGAAGCACCAATGTACGAACGTCCCAAATGCTTCAAATGTGGATGTTGCACAGCTGCTCACAATGTTGATGTGGCGCCAAACTTAATCAGATACTACTGCAAGGGCCACGGATACTGTTTCTCAATCGGAAATCATCAGCACTGATCATTCAGTATATTGTGGAAGCTCATCATCGATATCGCGGTTCGAAGTGGCGTCGGTTAACGACCGATTGATGTGTGGAATGAAATCAAAGAGCCCTCCATCATTAAAATAAACAGCCCCCTCATACCACATCTCCTTTGGGAACCCATCATTGGCGATTGCTGGCTCCTTAGCGGCGAAGAACATAAATTTCCAGTAATTCGCTCCAAACCAAGGCAGCTTCAATTCGTGGGAAAACTGTATAAGGGGAGCAAGGTTGACGTCAATAGAAAACAGATTGATATCACCTTGTGTCCCCGTAATGAACACGAACCGCTTATTGGTAACGTAAACCCGACCATTATCACAAGTAATTTTAGTACCAGCGAAAGCAGCTTTGCTTGAAATAGTCAACAGTTGACGAGAAGTCGACAGTGCCCATAGCATACGCTCATCGGTTGCTAGTACAAATGGTTGAGTGGAGCCCTCCTCAACCACAACATTGTTGACACTCATGATAGCGAATGATCTAATCGTGATTACGTAATTATATTGGTGGCAAAAGTGAAAAGCACAAGTGTGTGATCAGGATTGTGTGATACCGCGAGTTGAAACTTTCTGTGAAAAGACTTGAGACGTTGAACATTCAAATTGCCATCATCGAAGGCACCGCAAAACTCCTTGCGTTGCTGTGAGGGGGGTCACCACAGAACTATAATCTCGAGACATATTTTGGTATAAAACGTGACCTTGGATACTCTGATCAATAAAGTAATCAATGTCATAGCCTACAATTGTTGACCTTTTGCAACCGATAATTCCTGCTGCACGATGGTTCTACCACAATATTGAGGAGGCATCCCAGTGCGACCCAAAAAAATTTGACCAAGCGAACAACCAGGAAACTGCCCGAGACTTATTGTATGTCCACTATCCAAAACCTTAACGCTTTCGGTAAGTAACCATGTCCCCCCACATTTGTGTTGCCACGACTAGCATGCTTTTGTCGCCAACTTCGACATCCGTCGTTGCAGTCGGTACTCCCCGCACGCGACATATGGAAGACAATAGATCTATCTTGATATTGTCCTCGTGAACCCGTCAATGAGAGCGATGCCCATGACTTTCTCTCAACGGAGACAAATTAGGCTAGCCTCTCAATGATTTGTTCAAGCTTAAGAAAACATGCTAACCAGATTAGACCCCTTTGCTGACACCGGTGACAGCGAAGCCCAGCCCACCAACTACATCCACATCCGTATCCAGCAGAGAAACGGTAGAAAGACTTTGACCACCGTGCAAGGTGTGCCCAACGAGTATGACTTAAAGAAGGTTTTGAAGGTCTTGAAGAAGGATTTCGCTTGCAACGGCAACATCGTCAAGGACGAGGAGCTCGGTGAGGTTATCCAGTTGCAGGGCGACCAGCGTGTCAAAGTTTCTGAATTTTTGACCACCCAGTTGCAGTTGCCCAAGAAGAACATCAAGATCCACGGTTTCTAAGCATGATATTTCTATAGTTGTCACTAGGACACTTGAGGTAGCACCGGACTCGTGCAGTAGGCACGAGTCGTATTTTACCGCAATATAAATTCTACCGAACTATCATTAAATCACCTGTTAGTTTCTTGTACTGCGGGTTCTGTAGGTTGGGAGCCCTCGGTGTTTTGTGATGCAGCCAAATTGGGTTGAATATACCGTCATCAACTCCAGGCTATGGCGGGTGATTTGAACCTCAAAAAGTCGTGGAATCCAGCGCTTGTCAAGAATCAGCAAAAGGTTTGGGAAAAGGAACAAGCCAAGCTTGATGAATACAAGCAGATCAAGGAGCGAGATGCTGAGTTTGAGGATGAACAACAATACGCCAAGTTGATCAACATCCGCTATGGCACTGATTACGAAGAAAAAATCACAGCTGAAGAGAAGCGGAAACTCAATAAGTTGGACTGGATGTATCAGGGAAAGCCTGAGGTAGGCAAGGCCACTTCCGTTGGGTTGACTGAGATGCCCCATGAGTTCAACGATGGAAAGGCCCAAGCTGAACAATTATTACTGGGCCCTGGCAGACTGGGCGGCTTGGGTGGATCTACTGCTAAAAGGAGTGGTGAACGTTTCAACAAGATTATCACGGGATCTAAAGGGTCTATCGACACCAAGGACGACCCTATGGCCATGGTGGCTGCCGCCGCTGTTTCGAAAAGATCTCGTGATAGTGGCCATAGAAATCATACAAGGGATCAAAAAAGCGACCGTCATAGCGGTAGTCGTCACCGAAGTGACAGAACACGTGAACATCGCAGGAAAAGTCATCGGTCGGGTAAAGAGGAGGATCGCACCGAAAGCAGCCGCAAAAGAGAACATCTGCCCACTCGATCAAAACCGATTATTCGTTACTAATTGGTTGCTTAGGGAGAGCATAGGTCGAATGCTTGATTTGCGAGGCGTTAACATGCAACTCCGTTAATTGAAGTAGCAAAGGTGAACATTATACAAAGTTGACCAATGATTCACAACCATTTTGTTAGTTTGCCTTCTGGGTCCATGTTACACTGCTGGTGTCTTCAACAACAAGAATTTTGGCTCGTCTTTGAAGGTGCTGAGTGAACGGCAAAGGTTCGTCATAAATTGGACGACTGCACGAGTTTATAACACACTCTTCCAAAGATCAAGCGTACCTAATCCTTCCAATCAAAAAAGCACTACGCAGTGAATAACTAGCTGTTGGATAAGCTCTTATCTCTCAGAGCCATATGTCTAGACATGTGTTCATATTTAGCCAAATTTATGCAGTCAAGTCGCCTTATCCGAAGCTTGACAACAAGCCTTGCTACATTTCGGTGAAGGTGTTATCCATGAAATAATTTTCACCCCCAGAATTGTGGCAGAACCCATCCACCACCCACTCATACCATACGCGTCCCGGGGCGATTTTTCGAGAAATTTCTACCTCTACCTGTTGCTCTGGATAGACCTCAATGGATTTCACTGGAAATACCATTGGAAACCACGAGCTGCAGTAGTTGGGTCCCCCGGTTGCATGACAATTGTGGATATTGATATGTCCATACAATGTGGCATCGAATGTTGCTATGAACGCGTTGAGGACTCCCTTTTCCTGACATTCGAAAGTAAGAGTCGCGACCCGTTCAAAAGTACTGGCCAGGTTAGAAAAACTCCAAACGTTTTGAGCCTTAGCTAACGAGAAGTACTTGGTTAAGAAGCTAATGTATGGACGAAACTCTGGTATCCTTACTGATGTTTGGATCGGGTAGATTTTTGTGGTGTATTGTTCTGGTACAATAATCTTCCCCGAGAACCTAGCACTGATCTCGGGATAGAGCTCATTATCCCCCATGGATCCTAACATTTCCAGGATTATTATGTCGGCTCTCAAATCGATGTCCTTTGCGTCGCGGAGGTGAAGCTTGACGTTACCCCAGGTTTTCAGTTTTATCTCCAACTCCTGGAAACACGATGGGTTCTTCTCCACTATGATGAGTTGACTGTATTCGACATCATGGGATATCAAAGTTTCAACAATACCCCCTTGTCCCGCACCCACTATCATAATCAGTGGCTTCTTCGCGTAAGTCGCCCGGAAGTCATCCGCCGCTAACGCTATTGCTTCTCCGTATTGACTATATTTCAAAACATCCCGGCCGAACAGTTGATAGACAACTGTATCAAGGTTATCTTTAAGAGGTTGAAGAGGCTCTAGTAACCAATTTGCATAACTAAATCCCAATGGTTGGAAGCTGTTTCTCTGGTCGACAAATAATACCACCGAGGTACATGGGACAAACCAACGTAACGTTTTGAGGTCTGCGGCTACGACAATAAACGCAAATTCGAGCGTTCGCCAATGTGGAATAACAGCTCCTGCGCCAATGTAGAGGGCAGGAACACACCCCTCAAACCGATGATAGTTTATGCTCCACCACAACCAATCGGCTCTTCTATGAGCAGAAACAACGATAATGACATTGGCAAATGACTTTGAAGGATTTGCCTCAAGGTCTAGCTTCAAGTCATCTAAGGTGATGGCTAAGCGATGGATGCTAGGACTTACCTCCGATACTAGACATATTACTTCCTTCTTCTCCTCTGGTGGCAAGGCGGAGCCAGTATACAAGTGCGGTTTATTAGCATCAAAGGGGAGAACATCGCCTACACCGCCGACAAGTACTTCCTGAGTCGCCATGACTCTCCACGCGTTATTTATTTGTGGAGCCGAATTTCCGAGCAATGGCGCAATTGTTGTTAAGGTAAGTTTAGCCGGTTCACGCCATGGGGTTGAGTCCGCGTATCGAGGTACGATATGGGTTGTACTGGAAGAGGTATATTCATCGACGTGAATTTTTTATGTGCGCATCAGCCCCGGTTGAAATACGACTGCCAAACGATAAGAGCGGCTGCTGCATCGGGCTTCAACAGGGCAATCTTAGTGGGTAGCTTGTAGCTGGCACTACATACAACTCTACGCCAAGAAGGCTTCACTCACGTACAATGCAACCGATCACGCCACGATGGGTTTGACCTTCCAATTCCCGGTGAAACTTTCCGTTGTGCCTAAATTCAAAGTATAACACCCAAAGCCCTGTAATGCACCGCATACAGCTCTGCATTCGCCTCTAGGCGTCAACTGTGTGGTGGCGGTTGCTTGCTTCAAGGCGTTGGGCGATTTCCCCGCTCCGCAGGTTCGCACTGGAGGCCCGATGTCAAATCTCACATTGGTCGCGGCGAACGCGTTAATTTTTTCACCACCTAAATCAACAATCATGTCTAAAGCCCGTTACTTGACTGAGGCCGAGAGGGCCAAGGTTCTTGAATTTCAAGAAATGATTCACTACAGTCCACGGTATCTGGATGATTCCGACAACTACGAGTATCGCCACGTTATGTTGCCCAAGAACATGTTGAAGGCAATCCCTCAAGACTATTTTAACCCGGAAACGGGTACATTACGATTGTTGTTGGAGGAGGAATGGCGAGGGCTTGGTATCACCCAGTCGTTGGGGTGGGCCCATTACGAGACCCATGCTCCTGAGCCCCATATCTTATTGTTCAAGCGCCCCCTCAATTATGGCCAATAAGGAACAAGCATCGCTGGGTGGTGCCGTCTAACGTGGTTTTGATAACCGGCGTTATCCCAAGTTGGCTCCGCGTGTCATATTTTTTTGTATTTGGCTGGCTATTGACCCCTTCTCCTATCTATCAACCCTGTCGCATCAAATTATCGTTTGGCACCAACGGTGTGTTGAACCACCCCCGGGCAAGAGTAGGATGGGAATAGACGGTGGCGTTTTTCATTTTTATAGTCATAATTGCGTGGTTGCCCACGTTTAAACTTTCCATGTAGTTAAGAAAGACATTATCATTCAGTCGTCTCACGTTTATGAATAACAACCGAGCTCATGCCATATTTCGATGTAACAGAGCTTGTTTGACGTGCTTCGTTATCGTGGTGTCTGTGTTACTCGATGCAATTGTGAATTCTGGATGTTTCGCAGCTAATAGGGCATGATATAAGCTTGGTAGTTGATCCACAAGTAGAAAAAGGCGAAGCAACCAAAAGAGATCGTGCAGTTGAGAATGACCCATAAATCTGGCCATTGGGTGGGAGGCGAAAACCACTTATCGGCGATGTGGAAAATTATCATGGCAGCGTAACTTCCCTTGATTACAAGATCCCACATCCACCCGCGAGACTTCATGACTCCTAGGCGAGCTCCCACTAACCAGTTGATTAAAAACACTGTCACGAAATACTGAAGCCCTAATTCATCGCGCTTCAATAAAGGATACATGCTGAAACACCCAACATTGTTAATCCATTGGACAATATCAATCATGTTCGGGTCAACACATAACAAGAATGTTGCTGGCAACAACGGAATTAAAATCAGCTTTTCGTGCACTTGGTAACTGAAGAGATAAAAAGCAAGGGCGTTCCCGGTGAACCCCAAGATGATCGATCGCACCCGTGTACTTTCCTCATTTTTCGTAGCTTTGCGTAGTTTGTAAAACAAGATGACATTAATAGGGATAATTGCCGCGATAGTAGCCAACAATGCAAGCCTTGACAACTGGGCAGCCTCGAGAATATTCTTGTATTTCACCACGACGTTCGAAACGCACCAGAAGTTCGCCACTTTGTCCTCGAACAAACCACGGTTGAAAGGGAATACTCTGATTAAAATCTGGGTAAGCAGTTCCAAAATCAGCGAAGCTCCACCAGGGGCGGCTTCGGCTATGATGAAAGGAAGTAAAAGCACCACCTGAGTGACAAGCACCGTAACCCCAACTTGTACCAATTGTTGGAACAGCTTGAGCTGAGAGAGGATGTAAACAAAAATGAAAGTCAGGTAATAGAGGCCCATCTGTTTGAAGTTAATGCAACATATGAACCAGATCAGCGCCAACACAAGACGGCCACGGATCAATTCAATAACAGACCATAAAAAGAAGCCAAGCATTACAGAATTGTATTGGAAGTGGCCATGGTCGATCAAAATAAGTCCTGGTTGCCCAATAATTACGAGCGCAGTAACGATCTGGTCCATACGAGACAAGCGGAATCGCTTAGCGATGAGGTTGACTAACAAAAGTACCAGAGGAATGTAAAGCAACAATTCACTCACCAAAGCCAGATAGCGCATGTAGTTTTTAACCGCGTCTGTTTCGAGTCCACGACTGGTGTCAAGAGCAAACCACTCAGGATTGAGGAACGTTCCGATTTTCCCAAGAATCCAGGAGTGGAAGGCGGTGAGCGGAGGATAGTCAAGGCCCCAATATTGCAAATCGTACCAATACCATTGATTGATGGGCAAGTGATTAGTGATCTCCAACCAATGGCGCTGGGCTTCAAAGTCTCCAAACATAGGCAGCACACCACGTCCCAGCCACCCACCGAGTCCAACGGCACCTCGGATCACAAGAGCTGTCATGACGACCACGTAACGCGCGGTCCATTGATCGGGGCTCTTCTTGAAATATTGAAGCAAGTCATGGGCGGGCAGTTGTTCCAAATACAGAGTCCTCTGTCCCTCTTGTGTAAAGCGTTTCAATTTCTCTGCCTTCTGCTCAACCTGGCGCGCGGCGGACCCTTTCTTTTTGGACTTGTTGGCCATTTTGTCAACAGACTTGGAAAAGTGTTCTTACGCGATTACGCATTACGACATTGATATTGAGGAGTCCATGAGTAAAAGTTTAAGACAAAGCATTAGCATGAAAGATTTCAAATTAGAGCCCTTAGTTGATTTGCCTGTCATTCAGTACTATCGAGGTTAATGGTGTGTCCGAAATTCATATATCAATCTTTGGAAGCCACACAATCTCCTTAAACGCGTATCATATTTGTAAAGCCAGATAAGCCCGATTTCTCATACAGAGGGTTATCGCGCAATCCAAAAAGTACAGCAGCAAACTTCTAATGTCAATCGCTGTGGAGTCCAGAGGAAACAACCAGTTCGAGGTTGTTGTCAAACAGACTCTCCCGCATCTTCCATTCGACGATATTTATGTGATTGATCTGGTGAAATCCGGGCGTGGGCGTGGCCCAGCCACAAGTGCTCAACACAATTATGGTGCTGAACACGAATCTGATGCAAGAGGTGGCCCTATTGGAGAAGGAAGCAGCTCAGTCAAGGTACCTGTTCAGGCCTTTTACTCCGTGGTTTCGCAGTGTCTCGAAATGAGTGGGAATCGCCACCACTACGTGGCTACCACGTCGGCAACCTCTATAGCCGAGTTTGCCCAATCATTGAAGTCGCTAAAGGCATTAGTGATATTTATTCTGGGGGATACCTCGGTGAATGAATTCGTGGATCATTTACCCAACAATGATGAAAAGAGCACTTTGTTCGTGTTGCCGCTACCCGCAGGTACAGGGAACGCGTTGGCGTTATCTTTTGACTTGAATCTGGTTACGCTGGCGATGAATCACTTATATGCCTCCGCTGCGAATCCCTTTGCTCAACCTCTCAATGTCTACGAGGCCATATATGGGGATGTGCGCAAGATATTTACGGTAGTTTTCTCTTGGGCTTTCCACGCTGCACTTGTTGCGGATGCTGATACCCCTGGAATGCGAAAGATGGGACTTCAACGCTTTCAAGTGGCAGCTAGAGCTAATCTTGCAAAGCCTAATCGGTACCAAGGTGACATCAATGACGACAAGGGGCCGTGGTCTTACTTTGTGGTCACACCGGCACAACGATTTGAGCCGAAATTTGTAATTTCCCCTTGTGGGAATATCAAGAAAGACTCGTTGTATCTTGTTGCTTTCCGATCAGGCGTAGATATCATGCCCATAATGGATCAGGTTTATGACAATGGGGCTCATATTAACAATCCGGAAGTCATTTACCGCGAAGTGGCACCGATGCAGTTAACATTGAAGCACCGTGCAGACCACCCAGGAGAAGATCGATTTTGCATCGATGGTGAGATTGTGACAATACCTGACGGTGAGATTCGTTTCAACAGTTTGCGTAATAGAGTGGGTTCCTACGAATTGTACACAGTACAATGAGGGTTTGTGCCTTAATGAGAGTATTGAGCGTAATCTATGAATGTCCTGATGCAATAATTCTGAATGGTAGTCCCAATATTGTGGATCAGACCCAATCCTCTGACTTCCAGTACAAGTAGGCAGCACAAAGGCCCAGCGTGGCACATAATGCTGCCATGAAGCCATAGCACCCAAAAACTGACATTGCATCAATCATTTGGGTGAGTAGTGCGATGAAAATCGCTGCACACCAGCATCTCGTTAAATTGACACACGACAGGGATCCCAGCAGTTGAGTGGGGTATAAGTCAACCAAAACGGTGGTTGAAATTGTCAAATACATCATAGCACCCATTGCAATCATGAACGAGGATATCATCATAGCAGATTCGTTCACGGTATATTGGATAGCACTTCCAAAAATAAGCAGACCCGCGGCACAAAGAAAAGTGGGTAGCAGGGCCACCACTAACCGAGCCCGGAAAATGTTGAACTTATGCTCATGATTAGGGGATTCCTCTTTGATTTTGGAACTGTACTTTTCGTAACGCGTTCGATACGTCCAATCCAAAATCTTGCCAATGGATACAGTTCCAATCAAACCACCGATACCCAGGGGAATGTAGGCAAGTGCAACCTGTGAGGTTGAGTAGTGGTAGTCTTTGGTGAGTGATGTCGATAACGTAGTGAGCATCATCAACCAGAGTGCATAGCCTATAGTCATGGGCGTCAAAATAAGGATGACGGGAGCATACGAAAGAATTCTAAAGGGTCCAAACATGGTGAATGCTTTTGCCTGAACTAAAGATGAGTTCGTTTGACCTGGGGGTAATAAGCGGGAGCGGAAGCGTTTTAGCTTGAGGACTGGAGCCACACTGATGATTCGCCACCTTTTCGGAAGGATTGACCCATTGCCGACGATGGAACGAGTAGTTTCCGGAAGGAAGATATAAACCAAAATCTCCGTAACACCTGCGCTGATTGCGAGGAACCAAAAAATGGCTCTCCACCCGAGAGAAGACAGGATCATTCCGCCAATCAACGCACCGAACGCCTGTCCCAAAAGCAGGAGCCCGGTACATAAACCAATAAATGAGGCCCGATCAGCCTTCAAAGTAAGGTCACTGGCAATACCAGCAGAGACCGTGACTGTCAGTGCCACTCCGAAGGCTTGAAGACATCTGATCCCCATAAGTCCGGCAAAGTTTGAGTTCGTAGCGAGTCCAATGTTGGCTAACACATACACGAGAAGACAAGTTAATATAATAACTCGACGCCCCATCTGATCAGAGAGGGTGCTGAAAATTACTGGGGAGAACCCTTGGAAAATGGAATACACCACCACCGATAGATTCATCCTTTCTTCCGAAACTCCAAACTCGTGCTCAAGAACAGGTAACACTGGTAAATAGATAGGCAGTGATATGGTAGACCAAAACCCCGAAATACCCGCAAGTGCCACTATGAAATATTTCTCAGGTGTGGTGAAGATAGTGTGGGGAAATTCCTCTTTCGCTTCTTCGCTAAGCTGTTGAAGCTGACTCACTGATGACCAGCGACTCACCTGCGTGGATGTGGAAATCACCAGCGCCCTTCGCTGGGTCAAATGTGTTTCTGTCATAATCCCTGGTTAAGATTTCGGATCGATATCTTGCGGAGATGACTCGTGATGATGATCTATGCAACCTGCGCACGGCAATCGCGGTTGAGAAGTCCGAAATGCGGCCGAGACGAAGCCGATAAAACCATGGCGCCTTCTAAATAAATGGATAATACCTTCATAAATGGTTCCATAATCTTTTTGGCTCGAGCTTTTGATAAAAAGGTCGATCTTCCGACTCTTTAACCCTTTTTGGAAGTGTGTATAAGTGATGGGCTGATCGAGATCGTGGCTTGTCACTGAATTATCGGTTTAAAGCAAAGCTAGCAGGGATGGAAAAGTATCCTTGAGTAAATCAAGATATGCAAATTCTACACCATTTAAATTGAAATACATTAACTTTAGCTTTAAAAAAAAGGATACAGTTGAACGGTCTAATGCAGACATTCGCCCTAAGCGACAGCAGCCTGAGCGTGCTGGTGAGCTTCCGTAATTTGAATCTCGGTGGCTTCCTCTTCTGCCTCCTCGATGAGTTCTTCGTCTGAACTGTCCCATTCGGACTCTTCGTCACGCCAGTTGGGGGTGTGCTTCTTGTAATTTTCTCCATGCGCCACTTTCACTGCAATCAAACCACGAGCATACTCCATTTGACTGTAAATACACAGGATGGCTGTCATGACTCCAAACTCACGGCCAATGTTTTCGCTGACTTTGTTCGCCTTTTCAATCATGGTGGTGTCCGTGGTTGCTTGGATAATAGCTTCAGACAACAGTTTCGCTGAGAGCTTTTTGAGAGACAACCCCACACCCATATCTTCAACCCGCAAGCCATAGAAGAATTGGTCACCAAAAAATGGTTTGATGATGGTCGGAATACCCGCTTTCAAGGTCGCTCCTGTCGTACCCAGCCCACCATGGTGTACAGCGGCGTCCATTTGGGGGAACAACCAGTCGTGTGGTACCGAACCCAGGTTGTAAACATCTTCTGGAAGCTCCAACTCAGGCTCCTTGGCATCTCCATCGCCAAGGCCGCGGTCCAGCCAACCCTTGTTAAGAATACACCGCACCCCAGCTATTTGAACAGCTTCAACAACAGCCTCCGTCATTTTCTTTGCATCTTTGACGACAATTGATCCAAACCCAATGTACACAAGGGGTTTGTCGTCTTCACGAGCTCTAGCAATGAATTCGACGAGCTCTTTTGGAGGCTCATAATCGTCATTGCCCTCGTCAAGGAACCAATAGCCAGTGACTTTTACCCAATCAGGGAAATCGATTGCTGGAGGCAAGATCAGTGGCAGGACATTGTACAAGAAAGGCACTGTGTTCTGCTGCATCCGGTACAAGTTTGTACGAGGTAAATTAAGCTCGTTGACGCGCCATTTGTTCACTTGAGTATTCATGCCTTTCCAGAAAACCGTTTCGAAAAGCACATGAGTCATATAATTGTAAGACCCGCCCTTCTTTTGGTCCGGCACCATGAATGCTTGGGGGTAGGCTCGCGTTCGAGTCCATGGCATAGTGAATGCTCGCATGTATGGGACGCCAAGTGCTTCCGCGATGTGAATACCCGCCATTGCCAGCGGCAGCTCGATCAAAAGATCACAACCTTTGCAAGCTTGCCAAGCCGTCACTAAAAGTTCCTTAAGCCAATCCGTGAATTTCGCCTTAGCATCCTTGAGAAACGATACCAGCATCAGTCCATGCGAAACCATGAGTTCCATCAACTCAGACGGGTCACCTGCGATTTCTCGGAACCTTATTTTGTGTTCCCGTATCCAAGGACCAAATTCAGCATGTGTCGCAATTGTAACACGATGACCTTCATTAATAAGGCCCTTGCCCAAGGCAATGTACGGTTGTACATCACCGCGCAGCCCGATAGTAAGGAAAGTTATGTTAAGTGGGCGACTTGGCCGAACTTCCGTTCTGAAAAGAGGCAGATCTTCCAATAAAAAGGGAAGATTTATGCCCAGTACACCAGCTAACCTATCCTCGTACAATTTCACTCGCGAACGGCTGATATCAGCAAGGGCATTGAAGAAATCCAGCTTCTCCTGTGCTAACCGCAGTGACAGTACACTCAGTACCCTCAGCATACCTTTACGAGTGTGGGTATTGGGACCCCAGTCCAGATCTTTGGGTGCCCATTGTTCATTGTGGTGAATTTGATCAAGTTGCATCATAACCATGTTGTAGCCGTCGTCACGAGCTTTAGCCAGGCCAAACTCAAACTCAAACTTTCGAGCCCCCAGCAAATGCACTGTCATGCCATATGTCAGCAACAGCCACAGGTAACTCATAGCCGAAACCGTTTCGATACGGTTAAGTGGCACATACATTTTCGTTGAGACGCCCGGAAGCATCAGACGAAACGTGAGCTCGGTGACACCCAAATAGAGCTTACCGTACACCGGCAAGTTCCCTTTCTTGATGTACACGTAGTACAGAGCCAACAATTGGTACGATGGACTCAACGAAAAGTGCCGCTGGAAGTGTTGCTGCAGCTTCTCGCGCTCGTTATCGTCAGTGACATAGTATGGGTCATCAGACAGGATTGGGTTGTAGTGCAGAGGGTTCAGAGTAATCAAGTTGTGAACGCCGCTCAAAAGCTTGATCAGCAGTTTGATACGATTACGCTTGTGGTGGTTTTTGGCTGAAGGATCATAATCACTAGCATCAAGCCCCTGAGGTGTCGGAGGAGTCCACCCGGTGTTCATAAGAAGAGGAATCTTGGTTGGATCTTTGAGCGTAGTCTCAAATGTCATTTGAATCTTGCGCAACAGCCGAAGGTTCAATGGACGAGGGAAATGGACCGTATCGCCCTCGGGAGGAGTTTCTCGTCCCAGCGAGTTGGCCCGTTCGCGGGATGAAGCCTTATGACAGCTGGGGGAAAATGCCCCCTTCAACAGTGACGACCCAACGGGCAGAACAGCACCCAGTCCTGGGGTGCGAGAACCCAGAGAAGGCGACCTCATTCCCAGAGGAGATTTTGACATGACTTCATCAATGCCATAACTGCTCGAGGCAGCTGTGGTTCCACCGAGACTCCCATCACGAGACTTGCTGCGAGTTATCAGCAACTTAGGCGGCGATGTGGCCCCTCCCAGGTGCAGCAGGTTGCCCTCCAATGCGTGCTTCAACTTCGCTCCCCATTTCGAAAACTTCCCAGGCTTGTTGTGTAGAGGGAAAAGCTGATGATCGACTGTGTACTCCTGGTCCTTTATGTGAGCATTCACGGTCTCCAACTGGTCCAAAATGTAATTATCACGTGTCATTGGTTGAAGAGTAGACAATGTGGGTGCGTAGTGACGAACGTCGTCTTTGGTGACGAGTCGCCTGGCACGTCGATAGAAACGGTCTCGCTTCCGATCTTCATCATTCTCGCTCTCGTCGTCGCTTTGATCTTGCTTCAATGCCAAAAACTCTTTGAACTTGTCAAGAAAATCTGACAGTTCCCGGAAGAAAATTAGTCCAAACGTTTCTACGTGCACGTCACGTTGGCGGAACTTTTTCTTTTGGTTTTCTGCATTTGGATCATCATGATGGTGCTTGCCGTCGGTTGCAACATACTGAACCACTAAGTTTGTCGGCTCATCAGGATCACCACTGTCCTCAACCATGAGAGCATTTCGTTTCACCGAAAGGATATTCACAAAAGGGATCTTCACAACTACTTCCTCGGCGTCGTTGGCATTGTTGAGTCGGAAACACATTTTGACGATATTGTTACACCACTGGCGAGCCAGCGACATGTTGTCGCAATGTAGCTTGTATGACTTCTTCTTTGAAGTTAATTTAATCCACACACCTTCACCCAACGTCTCTTGAGCATCCTCACCAGCAGCAAGAGCAATATCATCGAAGTCACTGTCACTCAGTTCATCCTCTGAAGTTGTCACACTAGCCAGCTCCAGTCTCAACCACAGTTTCGGCAGGAATATTCCGTCACCCGGGGTACGAATTCGCGAGGAAGTCCCTGGGGTTCGTTCTTGACTAAGAATCTCCACTCTCTTTATCAGCCGCAAATCAATGATTACTCGGGGGAAGTAAAGATCAGTGGGCAGCGAGTAGATCAGTAGTGTTTCCAAACGTAAGACCCCCCAATACCGATGGGTGGCAAACAGCAGCAACATCGTCTCGCCATACTTGGCTACGCGCATCCCGAGAGGTCCTTGCTGCATTTCCACCACCAGATCCAACTCCGCCGTTGTGATCTCTCCGGAAGCAGTAACTGCCAGTCGCTTAGGCATGAATGCAAAGTAGATGAGGGCGTCCTCTGTGAGGTAGGTGTGGCCCTGTAATAAAACGTCTTTAACAAGCCACGCCAGTTGATTCAACACAATCCGATCATCAGACGTTAAGTTGGCTACCCGCTGGATTTTGTCAGCAATACTCAATTGGATCTTCAACTTGGTTTCACTGGTCGTCACACCAGGCACTTTCTCGGCCAACACGTCGCACAAATTCTGGGTCAGGAGATACAGGGGACAAAAATTGTTCACAAACAGCTCCTGTAATGGGGTCAATTGATCTGGGATTTTCGTGTTCTCCCACAATTGCCTATACTCTGTCGGGTCACCACGGAACTCTAGGGGCACGGGCCAGTGGTCAACAGATGGAGGACTCGAGTCAACCTTCTCAGGAGGCTGCAAATGCAGCAAGTTCTCGAGCTGTGTGTGCAGTGGCAGAGGCAGCGGTCCCTTAGGTGCCTCTCCTGGTTTAGTTGGTTCATGGTCGGGGTGGAGCGCTGAGTACTCCTGTTTCAACGTTTGCGGGTCCAAAGGCACACGGTGTAACGGCCCTTGAGCCTCCTCGGCCTCCTTACTCAAAGGAGCTGCCCCGTCGGCTGTCAACTTGTTGTCAATGGCCGGATCCTTGGAGCGACCAGAGGAGTGGCTGGTGTTGTGCAGACCGCTATCATCGTGGCTGTGGGAGTGGCCATGATGAGAATTATGAGAGTTATGAGAATCCTTCTTGTCCAGAAAAATGTTGGCCAGGGTCATCAAATTCATAAGGAAGTTGCCCTGATTTTCGGAGCTGGCAAAGTCGTCGCTGTCTTCGCTGTCGTCATCGTCGTCACCAACGGGATGGAGCTTATTGTGGATTTGTTCCATCATCTGGGGTCCGGCTGCTCCATCAATTACTTGGCAAAGCTTCTGGAAGAAGTTCCCACGCGGGGAGGGAGGCTCGGGCGATGAGCTGACGGACCGGTCGTCGAGGGTCGCTGTCTCGTTGGCATCATGCGTCGGTCCCAGGTGGTGGGTGCGCCCCGTGTGGAACGTATTGTCCAGGTCATGCGTGCTGATCAGGTGTTGGCGGTGACGACGGTGGTGGTGATGGTGGTGTTGGTGCTCCTCCTCCTCAAGTGCTAAGCGTCCCAACATCTTTTGGAACCGGAGAGTGTCGACGCAGCGGGACCGCTGGGACGCTGGCAGAGTTGTAGGCGCATCTCTGGAGGCAGAAACGCGGGGAGACGACGTGGGATCCGGAGGGTCCGACGGGGTCGTGGCCTTGGGTCTGTCTGCGGTAGATGCATTGGTCGCGGCCAGCGCATGTCGTGTAGTTTGGTTGGCCATTGAGTTGTAAAGCCACGGTTGGTCGCGATTAATCTGTTAATCTAATACACGAGAACCCCACAATTACTTATTCAAACTAGGCAATGTTGAATGGCCTAGGCAGCAATCGAGCACTAAACCGGCGTGCATCGCGGGCTGCAGACGAGGTTGCAGGAATTGTGCGTCAGCCGTTTTAAGCATGTGAAGTTAAAACAAGGCACTTAGCACACGCGAACATTAGGTGCCGTCCAGTGGTCGTCCCACAAGTGCGTTTACGGTTAAGCTGCTGCAGCTGCCAAGCATAAATGGCCACTGGATTTTGCGAGCTTGCTGATTGCTTTTTGCCTAAGCGGGAAATCCGGGTGGCAACTTCGGGTTAATTGCCAAGCGAGCCGAGGCTGCAGAAATGTAGGCACTGAACTGTAGGAATGGCGACTAATGGTCATTGAAAATGCTCAAAGCTGTAGATAGGCGATTTTTGCGTCAGCCTAGGCGTCGTGCGTCTGCCCGCTTTTTGTTGGTTCACTCAAATCTCATAGCACGTAGCAAAAAGCCGTTATACTTCAAAACTGACACGCTTATTGCATTGATTTTAGTCCGAAGAAAATTGCAATCTGAGGATAGCTATACTTTCGTATATTTCAGGAGGATCGAACGATCCGAGGTTCTCTAAAACAATTCTTGAATGCTTACAGCCGCCTTCAATTGGCGTGGTTGGTATTCATGTCAGGGGAAATATTGGGGCAGTGCAAGGGTAGTTACCTTTTGGGCTGGCTCAAACCTCTGACCGCCGCACGTTTGGAGAGTCCTTACTAAAATTCGGATTCCTTATAGTTTGACGTCTACACAGCTTGCCAATATTAATACAATTAAATTACACCGATGAACTAAAATCTAAAGACCATCACCCTCGTGGTCCAACGCGAAATCGAGTCCCATATCGTACTCGTTGCCATCCAATTTCAAGTCGTCATCGTGCAACAGCAACACTGCATCAGGTCCGTCCATGTCCATATTGAGTAATTGGCCCATGTCATCGCCCAGAGGGTGCTGCATCATTCCCAGCTGGAACATTTCTTGTTGCAGGATCTGTTGCTGGTGCTGTTGAGGATGTTGTTGAGGGTGTTGTTGGGGGTGTTGCTGCGGCGGAGGTGGCTGCTGCTGCTGTTGCATATGCTGTTGTTGCTGCTGCTGCCGCTGCTGCTGCTGCTGCTGCTGCTGCTGCTGCTGCTGTTGCATCTGCTGCTGCATCATCATCTGGTGGTGTCGATGCTGCTGTTGCTGTTGTTGCTGCTGCTGTTGCTGCTGTTGAAGGATCGGTGGCTGATGAGCTGCCTGTTGAGGCATGGCCCGGGGCAAACTTTGAGGCATTCCCTGCTGCATTCCGTGCTGTAAACTTTGGGGATTCGGAGCCTGGGTTGGAACTGGCGCAGGAACCAGCGGATTAGTTGTCACTTGCACTGGCTTAAGCGACCAAGTAGCATCAAACTCTTTGAAATCCAAAATCTTTTCAACCTCAGACAGAGGGATGTGACCCACCGAGATCTCCCGGAGCTTGTCCAGCGCCAACTCCTCGAGCTCTATGGCGTCATCATAAACGAACAGTCCCTCCTCATTGTAGATTCGCGCATTGCAAAACATCAAGTGGAGGTCCTCCATGAACTCGCGGATAGACACGTATGTACGCAGGTTGATTCGCTTGCGCACTGTATCTAACGCAATGGGGTACTTGATAAGCACATAGTAGTCGGGGTACATCTTTTTCGCCGGCTTGACCGCAAAAATGTCTGAGCAATTGCGCCCATCGGCATTGACGTGGGTGATGATCACTTCATAAATGGTCTCCAACATGTCCTGCAAATGAGCACGCGCTTGGGGCTCCAATGGATCAACCTGAGGGGTCAGACGGTAATGTAAATTGCCCTTCTTGCCAACAGGGCCCTTACGCCCACGACCAGGACCTCCCCGCAGTGCAGGTCGAGGGGTCAGCAGCTTAGGTCGCTTTGGCTCAGGCAGCAATTCAAAGTCATCCAAGTCATCACGACGCAGCTTCTTCGGGCGACCACGCTTCTTCAGCGGCTCATCATCGAGCCACCCATCATCATCACCACCTTCCAGGCCATACCCGCCCTCAATTTTCTTTAGCCATTGTTCCTCCGTCAAGTTGTCGTCGTAAGAGCTCACCTTTTTGCGCTCGCGTGCACCACGACCGTACTCACCAACAATCTCGTTCTTCTTGATGAGCTCGTTGGGGTCACGCTTATACACCTCAGGGAGCTCTCCCTCGGTGTAAAGGCGAGATGGCCACAGGGCAATGCGTTGCGCAGCCAAACGCTCTTCGTCAAGTTGCTTGAACAATACAAGCTCATCCTGGGTACGGGCAATGACTTGGTTGAGTTCCTCGTCGTTGTTGAGCTGATCTTCGTCGTCGTCCACCTCGCCATCCTTGCCTTGTTGGCGACGCTCTTCATCCTTCTCTAACAACGCTCGCAAGAAAGCTTCTTGCTCCTCCGCTGATGACTTTTGGTCAAACTTACCAGCCTGAATAACCTTACCATCGATCTCAAGTTTCTGATGGGCACGGTCCAACACCATTTCTTCAATCAGGTCCTCGGTGATAAGACGCAAAATCCGCACCTCGTTCTTTTGACCGATACGATGGGCACGATCCTGAGCTTGCAAGTCCTGGTGAGGATTCCAATCAGTGTCAAAAATGATGACAGTATCAGCAGTCTGCAAGTTGAGACCCAATCCACCAGCACGTGTAGACAACAAGAAACAAAAGTACTCCAGGTCAGGAGCATTGAAAAGCTTAAGCAACAGCGTCCGGTCGTCAGCCTTCGTGGCACCATCAAGACGCATATATTGCATCGATCGCAACCGCAAAAAGTCCTCCATGATGTCCATCACTTGAGTCATTTGAAAGAAGATAAGCACGCGATGTCCCAGGGCCTTAAGCTTGGGCAAAACACGGTCTAACAACTCAAATTTGCCAGCCACACGCCATATTTGGTCGGTAGTCTCCATACGAGGGTTGATCAAATCTTCAACCTCCTCGTAAACAAACGGGTGGTTGCAAATCTTTTTGAGCTGCATCAACTGGTTGTTGGCGTTCTTGATAGCAATAGGAGTACCGTCCTGGGGATCTGCCGCGTACAAGATGTTGTGGCGCAACATCTGTTGGTATAACTTGTACTGGAGGGCCAGCATCTTACACTTGACCACCTTCTCCACCTTGTTGGGCAAATCCTTTTCCACATCCCGCTTCAACCGCCGTAAGAGGAACGGTCGCAACACTTTGTGCAAACGACGAATAACAAGTAACGCCTCTTCTTCCAGTAACTCGATCTTATCTTGACCACCAGTGTTAGCGAATGGTGTATTGAACCACTCATCGAACAGCTTCACTGAGTTGAAGATTTTGGGCAAAACGAAGTTCAAAAGCGCCCATAACTCAGGCAAATTGTTTTGCAATGGCGTACCAGTCAAAATAAGTCGGTAATCCAGGTGGTAATGGTGAGTCAACGTCTCCGAAAGCTTCAGCTTCAGGTTCTTCATGCGGTGACCTTCATCAATGATCATGTGCACCCACTTAATTCGCGAAAGAAGGCCCTTGTCTTTGATGATATACTCAAAAGTAGTGAGCAAAACCTGGAAATTTCCCGAGCGGATATCGTTTTGGAGAACCTTACGCTGGTTGGGGGTACCCTTGTATGTAATCTTCTTGACCGCCGGCGCCCACTTGTCGAACTCCATGTTCCAATTTGTAAGCGTCAGCAATGGCACAATCACCAAGAACGGACCCGGGATTTGTTTCGCCTCCACGAGATACGTAATCAACGAAATTGTTTGAATAGTTTTACCAAGACCCATCTCGTCAGCAAGAATACCGTTAAGGTGGTTATTGTACAAGGATACCATCCACTGTAAACCCTTGAGCTGATACTCCTTCAAGGTTCCTCCAACGAGAATCAGCGGTTGCTTGTTGACCTCTTCGGTGATTCGATGCGCCACGTGGTAGTAATCGATCTTCTCACGCTTTTTATCGGCGTCCTCCTCCTCGGCGTCTGGTTCTGACTTGCCTGTCTTCTTCCGCTGCAGGGCCTGTTGCTCGGTGACGGCGGTGGCCAACAGATCCAAAAATGCGTTGGTTTGCTTGAGCAAATGGGTGATGCGAGTATCCTTGGTGTGGTCCAATAACTTGAGGTACGCCTCCTCGTCGTTGCTTTTAAGCGCTTGCAAACGCTGTTTGGCCATCTTTTCCACCCGCTTTTGCTCCTCCTTCGCCACCTGGTTATGCAACAAGTTGACCTTAGTCACAAACCGGTTCAACCGCTCCCTCTTGCGAGTAAGCGTGGCATGAGCGTCGCGGCCGTAGTCCAAAATTGCCAGAATCGTCGTTTGATGCTTTTGGTTTTGCACCTGAAGCAACGTTTGCATTTGATGGCGATAGATCTCGTGGGTTTGCAACACGTTGTCAAGGGCTAAATGCGAAAATTTGGCAAGGAAGTTAGGGTGCAGATTAGGCAACAACAGTTTCAGAAACCACGTCTGAGTGAGTACCTTGCCTCGCATCTGTTTCTGGAGCTCAAACGTGTCCAACGCCGCTAACTGGCCCCGGATGTGGTGTGCCGTCTGCTCGTTGTCGCCAGCCACTGCAAGCTCGCGCTCAAGGCTTTGGCGGAAGCGGTACATTTTGAGCAGCACCGCCACCTGCCAGTTAGTCACCACCTCAGGCAACAGAAACCCCTCTGGAAGCCCGTTAGCAAGCAATTCTCGGGTCTGGGGAGTGTAGAGATCAACAAAATCAACGGATTCGTCACGAAGCAGCTTGGGTGGCGACACGTAAGTGTCAGTAACACCCAACGGGTTTGTTACCGGCACGATGGTCTTTGTCGTACTGGAAATATCCTCCACGAGCTGAGAAAGTGGCACAGGAGCATGGGGAGCAAACACCACAGGAACTGCGTCTGAGGGTGCACCAGAGCCGCCCGCGGACCCAGCTGCGTCGCCCAGGTGCTCCGGAATCGTCGGTGTGCCCAACCCCAGCCGCAGACCTCGCTTCGGGTCGGGCGTGGGAATTTTACCTCCATCAGGCCGTGTCTGGGAGCTAGCACCATCAAATGCCGGGAGAGCAGGCGAAACCTGGTCTCCACCTGGTGCTGGCAGGTTCTTCGCTGGCAAATAAGGTCCCAGGGCGTACGCGTTCCGATCGGTGGTGACAAACTCCACTGCGTTCGCCGGAAAGGGCGGGTTCAGTGGTTGCGGGTTTCTGAGATAATTGAGCATGTTCAACTGGGTCTTTACAAGCTGCATTTGCTGCTTGGTGAACGCCAGCTCGCCTGTGGCAGCTCCTGAGGGAGTGGGAGCTTGCGCCGCTCCCCCATAGCCACCTTGTAGCAGCTGGGGCCCTGGCAGAGAAACCATGGGCAGTGCCTGCGCTGGCGGCATCATCGGTGCACCCCCCTGGCCGCTCATCATCTGTTGGTTTTTGACAAACTTAAGCACCTTGGTAATCTGAGCAAACTCTGGAAAGTTGACGGCCCGGTCACCATACTGGTTGATGAGTTCTTGGCGACGGCGAGTGAACTGCTCTATCTTCTCCGGCGTTATGCGGTCCATCGCTGACGTCTACTCGTAGGCACAACCAGAGAATTTCGCCTGTCGAGGTCGGTGGTGACTAGTCTCCGCGAAAGTTTTGTTTGTTGGTTGGCTCCGCCCGTGCTGCATAACCGGCAGTGCAGCAAAACCCCTGACCGCGACCGCGCCTATATGGGAACAGGGTGACGTTGGTGGTTGTTGTTTTGAAACAGAGACTGGTGTAGAAGGGGTGTGACTGGGGGAAGCAGTGTCGTCAAAAACTCTAGTGCACGAGAGGAGTTGAAGTACATGGATGCTACAACAATTAGTAGCGCACTAATTGGAGTCAAGTAAACCCGTTCTGCGCTCGTGTTTTGCGCTTGTGGTGCGGTCGAGGAAACTAGCAGGTGCAATTGTGGTAGATGTGCTATTTAGGGTCTTTTGTATTCTCAGGTAGGGCTCAGTGAGCGGTGTAGTTTGCATAATAAACAATGCGCTGGCTTCCTTCGCAGATATTACTATTTATTGACTTACGTGCATACACCGAAATCACAATCGCTGACAAGCTACTTTCTGTTGTCTCTTACAAAGCTGTGAGCAGCATCAGCAGACGAAAACTTCTGGTGGACGTTGCCCGAGTAGCCATTAACTTGATCTTTTGCAGTAGACCAGTCTTGGTAAACGCCGACATTACGGCCTTCAGCGACAGCGTAGTAAGATTGTTTGGAGTTAGAGCTGCTAGACATTGTGCTCGTCAAATAATAGTAATTATCGTTGGGAATTCCGATCAATTTATAGTAAATTAGGGGGCTATAATATTCAACACCTGCATGCATAAGTCACGAGGACTGGACTCGTCATACCCGTTGGGTTGGCAACGACATGTGACAGCAGACCCGCGACGTCGCGATTGCAATGGCAGTTGTCAATCATCCGTACACAGTCTTATGTCTCACACCGCGTGGGGTAAGTTGATCAATACGAATCTACGTGGCTGCCTCCGCAGCTGCTACGCCACATCCAAGGATGCAATGTCAAACAGCAGGCCAATTCCACTTCCAACTCTGCGGCAATCTAAACGTACACTCCGTGACAGAGACGTGGGAGAGACGTGGGTTTTTTTTATATCAATAGAAAGCGGGATTACATGGCCGCCGACATGTAATGTAAATGTTGAATATTGAGTATAGTGGCACTTGTAACCATATCAACTTTTAGGGTTAAGCCACAAAATCAATCCACCTGCCTGGTCTCTTATTTTGGATTGTTCTCAACGGGCGAGAACATCTACGACATTTTAGGTCAATTCTAGGCCACTTGTTTAGCATTCCTCGCCAAAACTTTTTCGATACCCTTTGATGAGCGGCACGAAAGCGTGTGTGTGTGTGAAAGCGCCTTTTCAAAGCTCGTGGACCATTGGTGGCCACTGCCGCGTGTAATTGTCTCTAATTCATGGATACAAGCTGCATCTTGCGATCATTCCTATACCGACTCTGTGGTTTCTGCAATAGCTGCCCTTACGTGATAAAGCCATCACTAAAATCCGAGAATCGTAATGGACACCAAATTCACACAATTTCTTTTCGAATTATCATATTTTACAAAGTATATGGTTAATAAGACAGCGTCTGCTGTTCCATAAATGAATTGAAATCATAGGGTTGGGGTGAGCGATAGTCAAAGTACTGAGCCTCGCGAGAGTCACCCTTCAGCTTTGTGCGGCGGAGGCTTCCCCTGCGAGAGTTGTTTCGCGTAACTCGAGCAATTTCCGCTGATTTCCGAGCTGCCTCTCGCGCTGCAAGTCGTGCTTTAAGGGTATCCTTACGGGGCACTGGGGGAGGCCGTTCGGATTGTACCAGTGACCCCAGCGAGCGGGCCAGAACTGCCTTCAATACTTTCTTCAGAGACCTCGTCGAACCATTAGTTTGCGTTGCTGGAGGAATTGCCAGAAGTCGACGGGTGGGTCTTTTTGGTGAGTCTTCGGGGGCTATCCTCAATTGGCTAGAGGCAGTGGAATTCCATGAATGACGCGACCAAGCCAGTGCTCTCAGGGTAATCGACCGAGCCAGTGAGGTAGCCAGGGTCGCCAGGGTAGACGAACCAGCGTCAGAAACTGCAGGTGACAGCGCTCGTTCAAGCTGAGCATCGGAAGAATGCGATGTAGGGCGTGTTCGAGCAGCAGCAGCAGCACGAGACGCATTGGTGGGTCGCCGTGGGATCCTTGGCTTAGGCTTCTCGAACCTCGACAATGAACTTTCATCAAGGGTCTTTTGCGAAGGTAATGACGACTGATGCAGTTCATCAACGGTCGGCATCATGGAAACCGCGTTTATAGGCTTGGTTTGATCGCCCTCGGCATCGGCGTGGAACGAATACGACGATCCCAGCTTCGACATCTTACTCGATCTCGACGCCGAGCTTGCTTTGGAAAAAGTGCTGCTGTGACGAAACAAGTAGTTGCGACGATACTTAGAGTACAAACTGGCCAATTCGTCGTCGTTCTCGTCATCAACTAGTACCACTTCCACCTCACGGTCACCCACCACTTCGCTGACGGAGATTAGCGACAGAATTTGATTGTCCTTCATCACCGTGCACACGTCGTAGTTGTCGTCAGTCAAGTCAATAAGCACCAGCTCGACTGTCAGGGAAGGTGCTGTCGAAGTCTCCAGCAGTGCCAGTGGAGCCAGTGTCAGCAGCAGAGGTTCCAGTGGCGGAGGCAGTGACGCCAGCGGATAGCGATGGTGGTGGATCAGTGTCGCACCACCACAATTGGCAGCATAATCAACCCCAAACAGTGGGGAGTCTTCGCGAGCCCGCGACTCGACAAAATCAACCTTGTAGTTGACCGGAGCAGGTGGGGGCAGCACCACAATTGACATTGGCTCGGGCAGGGCCAGTACTGGGGGTGGCGTGTGCTTCGCTGTAGGCGTGGGGTTGATCGTCACCAGCTTCTTTGTCAACTTGTCAGCCATCATGAGCCGAGGCTCACATCCTATGGTTGCGTTTTTTGCCGTATTGGCCGCTGTGGCATCGTACTTCGGTTCTTTAACCTCCATGATCACCGGTGCCGCGTTCACAGGCACTAACTCCGGCACCTCTGGGTCCCAAACTATGCTGTGAACACTCTTGCGACGAGCATGGCGTATAGGCAGGGCCGGAGGAGGGCCCAGAGATTTTTGCTGGGTGCTTTGGGGTTGCTCCACGGCCAGCTTCAGACGTGAGTGATAAATCAGAAACCGAGTCGAGCTGATATCAGTGTTTGAATCGGCATCGTTGTGCATCAGAGTGAAATGCTCGTCAAAAGTGCGCTGAGCACTTTTCGTGGGGACCCCCAACGGCTCGAGTGGCTCGGTGTCAGCAGTGCTCGCGGCCAGAGCAACGTCATCAAACAAAACCATCAGCAGGCGTGCCTGAGACAGGTAGTACAGCAGGTAGGCATAGGACTCGGCGTTACCCAAATCGGGGATCTCGATCGTTCCATCTGTAGAAGCATAGGCCGATGGGGGCTGGAGCTGACGGTGTGGATGAACCGCAGTGACCGAGTTGGTGATGTTCGAGGCGTTATTGGGGAAACTGAACCTTTTACCGGCACCTGCGTTGGTGTCAGATGCTATCGAAGCACCTGTATCGTCTCCAGGCTCATCTTCCCAGTCATCCGGGTTTTCAGGCGAAATGGTGGACGTTTCATCATCATCTACCTCAGAAATATTGTCGACAATTCTTGAACAAGAGGTGTCCACCATATATGCTCCAATCACACTGTCTTCGAAATAACGGGATGTGTCTCCGCCCGGAGTACCAGGATGGATGTCCAGTGGCACTCTAAGCGTCGTTGGGCTAGCCACTACACTAGCACAACTGCTGCGAGGTAACCTCGATGCAGAGAGTAGACGCGAACCAGACAGAAGCCTGCCCCTGGGACCCGAGACTACTCGTGAGGCCACTCGAGAGTTTGATCCTGCTGGAGTTGCTCGTTCCACTTTAAGTGGCGTGGTCGCTTCAGCAGTGACCTCAGACTCATCGTCGGAGGCATCCACCCATTCAGAAGAACCGGCTGAGGTCTTGCGTCTGGCTGTTTCGCCCAAAGAGAGATCGATTGAGCGTTGGAGCAGATCCCACAGGTATCCCAGAGATCCCAGAGTGGTCAGCCCGTTCGACACCACCCTGGCTGACTCGTCGACTTCCAACATCTCCCCTCCGGCAGCAAGTTCCAACGCACGTAACTCCGTAGGCGGTAATGAGACATTGCTGCTTGTAGCATGCGGAGTTTTGGGTAGTTTGGGCAGTACTGGTGACCTTGCCTTACCCCATGTGGGGTATTGGTGTGGAGGGTATTGGTTGTAAGTCAATGAGAAGTTAGTGGGAACCAGCAGCGGGGTGGAAATCAGTGTGGCTTCCAGCTCCGTCAGTGTCTGGCGACGACCCGGTAACGGGAGCCCGCGAGGCGGTTTCTTAGTGTGAGCAGGATGCGACCCTTTCTTGTTTTTAAAAGGCTTGCCCTGTTCCAGCGCCACCGTAGATGACTCTGACACCTTGCTTGAAGACTTCCCGTTCTTTCCCTTTATTTTTTTAGTCGCCTGCTTGTGTTTTTCTGTCAGCTCTCGGAATCCCGTGGGCTTACGTCTCAGGGCAGTAGAGCCCGACTCCAGAGAGCACACACTCTGATCATGCGGAGGCGACAGTGGTGCAAAATGGTCCATGGGAATGGCTAAAGACCACCGTTTAGTCGAACTAGTGGTCATCTTGCTTTCGGCTTCGCTTGAAGCGTCAAGAGAGTCGTCCACGGGAGCAGACCACCGCTTGTTCATCACTTTAATCCCCGTTCGAACAGGCGTGGAACCTCGAGGAGTGGGCAGAGTCTCCAAAACATTGCTCGTATTAGCCTTCAAAGGGGTTTTTGAGGGTGTGGACGTGGCCAGTCCCTTGGCCAGGCCCATGTCAAAAAGGCTGGAAAGTCTCTGAAAACGATTTTTTGTGGGAGTAGTGTTCGCAGTTGACCGAGGAGGTGTATATGGTTCGCCATGCTTGGTGGCCAGCCTGAAGTCAGCAATGGGTGCTTTGTTGGGCGAGCGCTTCTGTTGATGGGCGAAAACCGCGAGAAAAGAGGGGGTCTTCTCGGGAGATACTACCAAACCATTCTCCACAGACTTGCTTTGCTTGTTGGGCAAGCTGGTGGGGTCTGTCGGAGACAACGCGGTGATCACCGGAGTCTGTAGCGAAGTCGAGGGCCGCTTCGGCTCGTGTGATGCCCCTTCCAGGGCTCTTGGTAACTCAGGCAACTTTTTGTCAGCGCGAATGAGCAGTGGAAGCAGAGGTGGTGAAGTTTGATGCTTCGATAACTCCAAGGTGCGTCCTCGTGCATCTGGCAGACGTAATGGGGACACTGGCTCGTCTTCCTCGACAATCCTCAGAGGCTGGTCATCGGTGGGGACCCGTCGGTGGTGAATTCTCTGGCTGACAGTGCTACCCAGTCTGTTAATCAGCAGTTGTCTGCTGGAATGTTCCAGGTGAGACGCCTCCTCGATGATCAGCAAGGTGTCGTTAGGGAGACCTACCTTGACTCTGGCTCCACCACGTCCAGCCGGCGGGGGCCCAAGTCCCAGTGGAGGTAAGCTGAAGGGGTCGTTATCATCAAACTCGTCATCATCGACCCGTTCGTAGTGCGTCCCGTTATACACAAGGCGGCCACGCAGCGAGTTCGGTGACAGAGGAACCAGCAGAGGCGCCAGAGCGGTAGTAGCTCCCATTTCTGGCAGCAGTTGCGGCAGAGCTGACAACTTGGGTGGTAACATCAATTGGAAAGGAATGGGGATTTTGTGGTCGCCATTGAGCAGCGGCTGGATGTGTAGTTTCTTTGCAAAAGGCAGTCTCTGAAGGTCTTGCCAATTTGCTGACTTCCGAGAAGATCCCGACAGTTTCAGGGCGGTCAGTTTTGTCCCCGGCAGTCGCAGACCGTCCAGCAGCACCAGTTGAAGATCCAGGGGTCGCTGAAGCACGAATGAAGCAGAGTTCAAGAGTTTAGTGGGCGACTGAGGCCGGCGACGTGGACTACGCTCGGGCAGGGGCAGCTTGCTCTCCTGGCAAGATGGGCTGCCTGAGCGAACTGGACTACCCTCGCGCGAGGCGGGTAGGGATTGCACTGCGGAGGTGGGTTTGGCCTCGCATGGGTTGGGCATGGCTGAAAGCATGCTTCTCAGATGGCAGAGACGAGAAGGTTGGGTGACACTGGCAACAAACTGATTCAAAACACAGCTCGAAAATTAACCTAAAGCCATGGTCGCTGTTTAATGACTTTTGTTTTGAATCTATCCCAATGAGGAAGGTGTTTACTCAAATATTGCAGAACACGGAAAACGGCGAATGGACACAATAGAGGAGGTTGCAATAAATTCAAGTGGCTTTACAACGGTTTATGAGTTAGCGAGAACGAAAATGATCTCTGTAGTATTCTGATTAAGCCTAATCCACTTTGATTTATTTGCAGCAACCATGCAATAATCCGTGAACGGTAAAAACTGTCTGTTATCGTTGTGGTGCGACCATTCTTGATATCTGCAAACAGACTTTTTGAGTGAGTTTTTCCAATTCCATGAACATTTTGTGGAAATGCATATACAATACATAGCGGCCTCCATTAGGGCTACGGAGTTACATTTAAAAATAGTGGGTCCGCTCATTATAGGTGCACCTCTCAATTTTTCGCAAGCTGACGTGTTACCCGCCCTTCGTGCTTCTAGTAGGGTTGATCTGTACCAATCTCGCTGGCCACTGAGGATACAGTAACCGGTGAGACAACTGCTACCAATGGTGCATTTGTCTATAGCCTGTGGAAAGGCTTTGTGACTATTGGTATTTCACACATATTGTTGACTCTCTGAAATGTATACCTTCCGAATTCTGACCTGCACAATACGAGAGATTATAAAAGCGAGAGATGATGTATGTGAATCAAAAAGTTTTTCATACATCACAATCTCCATTGAAGTTGCCACATTAACAGTAAGTGTTTTAAATGATGAATTTTTATTCAATATGTTTTTTCTGGCATCTCTAATGTTAGGGCTCTTCAGCCCGATGAATAGAACTTATGACTATTATCTGAAGCGAGACACTAACCCTATAGCCACTCAACAAAACTCATGAAAATCGGGGTGCGATTATACCCCAGTCGTGTAAGGTTCAGTCCACCGACCTACAAATAACTAGAATTGGTTTACATTCCCTCGGTAATATTGACTAGTACCGGATTTTAAAAGCGTAGTACCTGCGAGGTTCAATTGAGTATTTCGTCAGCAGTAGTCCAAAGCTTGAAAATAGCACACCACCGGAGACGTTCGCTTTGCTGAGTAGTTCACTTTTGCTTACTGCTGTAGTATACATTTCTCCTTTCCGTTCGCAGTGGTCGCACCGTACCTAGAGTCGCGGTTTTTCTCTACTTTCGTACACTATCGTGATCTGCTCAACATCTTGATGGATGCACCCGTTGTGGATGAACTCTTCGCAAGGCCGCCTCAAGAGAGTACCACAGGGGCTCTGCCCTCACACCCTCGGCGTGCAGTGAGGTTGATTCTTGACCATCTGGCGTTTGTTAGAGGTATCGGCAATATCAAGCGCTGGTTTAACCGGGAGTATGTGGCGGCAAACTTTGGTGCCTCTCTGGTGGGTGACGAGCCGGGGCCTGATCATGTCTCAGTTGATCTTATCATGTATATGCCGCTGTACACTTTCCATGAATTTGATTACGTGAAGAAAGGCACCCTGATGCAAGCCACGAACGCTCGTGAGGCTATCCGTTTCATTGACTACATGTTTGAAAGTGATGAGTCGCCAGACAACAGCTGGATATGCTATCACCTAGCGATTGAAGGTCCCGGTGAGCTGGGCCCGTCCTGGCCACAGTGTATGCGCTACAAGATTCACTCGCCCAAAGTTGGGGAATTCCCAAATTACAAGACGCGATTCTCAAGCAATTCTGTGGTACCAGCAGGTAGCTCTGATGCTATACAGTACGAGAATTCACCCCTGTACGCGCTGGCCCAAGCAAACCACGATCAGCCAGCAGATATGCCCGTTCGGTTACGTTATTTGATAAGGCTGTGTTTGCATAAAAGGTATGGTGGTGGTCGCACTAGCGAATTCGCGAAGGACACCAGTCCCCTGGAGTATAAGCTAGTAACGGAGGATCCCATCACGAAGATTTGGGCACAACTGTTTGGCATTGATTGTTTGAACGTTAATGAGGCCGAGCTTTTGGTGTTTAATAATTATGATAACACCGGATTTGCTAACTACAACCCTCATACGTCCTTAGATGATGCTTTCGACCGAGGAGTCTTACATAACACCATCGACACAACGCGCTACGAATACACCTCGCTGAAGCGTTATGGGCATGGAAAGAAGGGTCGCAAGATGCGCACTCACAAAGACGACGCAAGGGCTCACAAATTTGAAGATGGGCCTGATGATAATCTTCGTTTGGATGTATTGTCGCTCAAAGACACCGATCAAGATGCAAAATCAGAACCGGGTATGAAGGAGGGTGTTCATGATAATAGTGTTGAGACGGCCGCGGGTGTTTCGAAGCTTTCCAATAGCCAGAGAAGGCAGAGGAAACCGCGTCGCACCAAACAATCTGTAAAACCCCCCACAGTAGAGGGGACCACCGAGTGGGGCGAGGAGATCAAGCGTGAGAGGTTTGATATGATTAACTACGCCCCGCGTGGACGGGGTGATTTATGGACTCCATGACGGGCATTCTGATATGATGCCTTTTCCTACATCTGAAGTGCAAAGTTGAGTCACAAATGGTGAAGACCTGCAAGGACTGGATGTTTGAGCGATATATGATGTACCGTAATTACTTACCGAGTGGCTGAGGGCTCTTTGCTAAGCCTTCACTATCGTCTTATACAACTGCCTTAATTAACTAGATCTAATTTCTTTTGATTTTGTACACTGCAGTGCAAATCATGAAGTTCGCTTCGAATCTTCTAGAAAAATATTTGGCTCGTTGTAGAGTTCGTGCTCAATGCATATTTGAAAAACGGACAATACCACATAGTCGAGACTTTACATATTTCAGATGTTGAACGCCACAACTAACTAGTAAACGTGCCACTTTCGGCATTGGTTAGGAGGTCTCACCCAAGGATTCTCGTATTTTGCTCTCGCGTCGTATAAGCCCACAAAATATAAACATCCCGCCTCACAGGCGTCCGGCAACGCTGGACGCGGCCGTAACTGGAAATCAAGCTAACTCAACGATCAAGATGAACATGGTGTTTGTTATCAAATAAACCATTTGAAACTTTAAAATTGACGGTGTTCTTAAAGTGAGCGAACTTTATTTCAAATGTTGAAGACGAAGCACCGTGGGGACATCGCAGAAATGTCGTAGGAAGGATGGTACAGGTCGTCAGCAAGTACTTTACGTTGCCGGCTAAATAGTAGTTAGTTACTTAGTGGAATAATTATTGTTTACGACAGAGCTCCCCAGCGTACAATCAAATTCTAGTCGCTTAATGGTTGTTTCAACAATAGCAGAATAGGTACCAATTCGCTAAAGCCGATTTGGGTGCATATGGGGTACATGAGTTATTGTCTTCCCGGAACAGTCACAAACCGAGCGATAGGGGTGAGCAAAGTATCAGCTTTGCACATTCTACCTCAAAATGTCGAAAGTTACGTCCGTGTGGAGACAAATTGAAAGCAAGTATCATTGCCAGCAATACATGGGACCTTATAATACTCACACAATCGCTGAAGGTGAAGTAAGGGTACAACCTGGAGCATAAGCTCGATATTTTTAGTAGTGTAAGTACAGGAGGCATTCTTCACTGAGACATGAAGTCAGTTATTTCAAAGGAAGGATCTTTGTGACTTCTCGGTACACCTTTCCACTCGAAGGTAAAATGTCGGCCAAATGGATGGCGCAATATTTATCGATAGCGCAACATGTCCATTTGGTCGCTTTGTAAACCTTAGGAGTCAGTAATGCTTGTGTCAAGTTGAAGGTATTGAACCACAAACTTTTGCCCTGAATTCCGAGACACGTTCAAACTCCGTTTAGTGTAATATGAACTCGTCACGTCGGTATAGACCCGCCCCTTGCATGCGTCGTTAATGCAAAGTTTTGCCTCGCTTCTACTTTCGGCGAGGATAATGTCAAGATTTGGGCCATTTTTCGCTTGATGAGGAAGTACATGCTATATGCATAAAGCCAGGCTGAGATTCGTCCCTTAGGCACCACTTGGGAGAATCCATGCAAGGACTGTCATAAGTTCTTCACTTGAGACTCCTCGTGTGTTTTGAACGTATTCGGCAGTCTCCCGTTGGTCGTGTTGAGGATGGATCACAATTTCATTCCAATATTTTTAGGCAAACATGCATCATTCAGGGCGCACAGCACCCTATGGATACGAAAACGCTCCCTGCGTGTCCGTTTTGAATTATGAGGCTGGCCACGCAGACGCAAGGACTCAGATATAAATAATTAGCTGATTCCCCTTCAAAAAAAAAACCATCACTCAGCTATGAAGTTTTCCCTTTTCACCCCCGTAGCCTTCTCGGCTCTTGCGTCCTATGCTGTGGCTCTGTCTGACAAGGACTTCGTCTGCAAGCAATTGCAGGTTATGGCTGACATCAAGCAGGACTATCTCGACCAGTTCTACCCTCAGAGCAAGGGGAAGCGTGGTGGTGCTAGCCAGCCTGCTGGTGGTCTCGTTGTCCAAAAGGTTGACAAAAACCAGGACGGCAGTTTCGAGGTGACTGCCTCCTTCGCTGCCCAGGACCCTTCGGCCTTGAACGACGCTATCTCGGTTTCCTCCGTCAAGGTCGCTGGTTTGGGTGCTGGTGATGTCGACATCACTGACGACGTCGCCAACCCTTTCCAATGGACGAAGACCTTCACCGTTCAGGCTGAGAAGAAGGCGTTGCCTTCCAAGCAGAAGCGTGGTAAGATCGAGGATGCTTTCAACGAGAATTTCGTGTGCTGTCTTCCCGGTACCTTCGAGATTTTGATTGCCCCCGCCTTCCCCAAGGGTAAGTCTGCCGCCACCTCTACCATGGCTTCCACTTTCAAATACGGTGTGGAGCCTGTCAACACTTCCCTGTTGGAGGAAGTTGACCCCTCTTCCACCAAGGCTAGCCTCGACAAGGCTTTGGGTGTTTCCTTGAGAAAGCGCGGCCCCTTCAACTTCCGTAAGAGAAACGACAAATTGGAGGAGCAATGGTTGAAGACTACTCAAATGATGTTGCAATACTGTTGGAGCTGTGGTTGTGAGGACCAGTCGTCTAGCTCTAGCTCTAGCTCTTCCACCACTTCTCTGCAAAGCTCTACCTCTGCGGAGCCCTCCACTACTCAGGAGCCTTCCACCTCTGAGCAGCCCTCCACCACTCAGGAGCCCTCTACCTCTGAGCAGCCCTCCACCACTCAGGAGCCCTCCACCTCTGAGCAGCCCTCCACCACTCAGGAGCCCTCTACCTCTGAGCAGCCCTCCACCACTCAGGAGCCCTCTACCTCTGAGCAGCCCTCCACCACTGAGCAGCCCTCTACCTCTGAGCAGCCCTCCACCACTGAGCAGCCCTCTACCTCTGAGAAGCCCTCCACCTCTGAGGAGCCCACTTCCCAGTGTGTTGTGACCGTCACCGAGACCTCGACTGCTCCGCCTGTCACTGTCACTATCACTGGTGCCACTAGATTGTTGTAAACAACTGGTACTCTCCCCTACACGACCTCAGTCGTACTCCAATTTTCAGTTCACTCAAATTATTTTTAGTTTACCATACCCTTTTATAATTCCGGTTTATTTTTTTTCGAATATATATAACAGCCATTACCTAGATTTTGTTGAAACAAACCGTGGATTGTGACAGTTTTGGCCAGTTGTATGGACGGAAACGAACGTGGCAAATTTTTCATCAAAGCAGTTACACACAATCGACTACTACATAAATATTTTTGGAGGACGCAATCGAATTGACCTTCAATTCTTCAGGTAACGTGATTCTCTATTTTTCAAAATTTTGATAAACACATCCTGAAAAGACTAAACTAAATCAGGAAATCATACAATAAGGGTGCAAAGCCAGTCTGCCAAAGTAGTCAATGCACTGAATCAAAAGCCTTCACCCAACGCATGCACAAACAGAGAGGGTCGAAAATATGAAATAAAGCGTATTATAGCTATTTGAAATTGACTGTCTTTCTAGTTGTAAAGTGATGAAAAAGCTTTCACTGAATCATGAGACAAGTAAACTTCGTGTCTTAACCTCGCAGGGGAAGCTATTACACGCACACCACCCACCAAAATTCATCTTGCGCGGCACGCACAAACATTACAGATAATATGAATCGACGCCTCAAGAATGTATCTATATCAGTGCCATTTGTGTATGGAAACGATGCTATTAAGCTCTCCCCTGAAATGCGCAAGCCCAATACACCACCTGACCACACCCATCAATGGACTGTGTTCTTCAAGCCAGTCGTAGGGGAGGTTGATTTGACACCACTTATCAAGAAGGTAACTTTCAAATTACATGAAACTTACGATACTCCAGTACGAGCTATTGAGCAACCACCGTATCAGGTTACCGAGACGGGTTGGGGAGAATTCGAGATTATCATAAAAATCCATTTTCATCTGGGTGCAGAGTTGGGCATTAATGAAAAAAACTTCCAAATATTCCATGGTCTCAAATTACACCCTTACAATCCTCAAACAGACCATGCCAATGCTTCCAATACCCTGGTGGCTGCTAATGGTGATGTTCACTCTGTGCTTTATGATGAACTTGTATTCTCCGAGCCCACCGAACGAACTTTTGAATTACTCACACGATATCCTGTGAACATGCTTCCATATAAGTTGCTGGACCCATCAAAGCGTGACGAAGAGTATATTCGTACAGATGAAACTGATGAACTAGCCCGTTTGGAAGTGTACTTGGAGAAAGTGAAGCAAGAAATTGAAACGCAGCGTAACGAGTATAACGATTTGGAACAAGAAAAATTTGCGTTAACCCAGTAGCCGCCAGAGAACTCCCGAAGCAAAACTTAGAACGTTCCATACCCGCGACACTTGGGGGGACACGTCAAAACTTCTCGCACAATTACCACTGCCCCATTGAACTTAAATCAATTTAATTAAACGTAATATACAAATTGGGGATTCCCAGAAAATGCTAAAATAATATGGCCATCGTCACGCCATAGTTCATAACTCCCAGTCAATACCCTTCTCTTTCAACATGGCCGCACGCTTTTCATTGTTGTCAGCAAACTTCAGTTCCAACTTGGCGACTTTGCTGGGGGTTCTCTTGCCATCGTGCTCTTTCTGATGGATACCGTCCCAGTCGATGTCCACGTGATACTTGGTGGGGTTTGCAAAAACATTCTTATTCACCAGAGGGTCAACCAAATCAACTTTCAATTGGTGGCCAAACAACAAATAATTATTCATGGTCTCCTGTGCCACTTTGGCCACCTCAAGTTCCTTGAACTCAACAAATCCAAAATGCTTCAGTTTGCCCTTCTTGTTGCGCGCAATACAAAGATTCACAATGTCACCAAACTGCTTGAAAAATGAGCGCATCTCTTTCTCGTAGAAGCCATGGGGAATACGACCAACGTAAATGATCCCGCGGTTACCCCCAGTGGACTTGGTTTTGCGCTTCTCGCTGCCTGCGATTGATTTGTTCACCGAGTGCCCGTAGGTACCGCCTGCCATGTCGGCCTCTAGACCTGTCACCTCGACCTCGGAGTCTGAATCAGAATCATCGTTAGATTCTGATTCGTTAATGGCATCTGCGTGAGCATTAACAGCGTTGATGTCTTCGATCTCTTCATCCTCGGAATCCGACAGACTTGGCAACTCCATTTCGTCGGCTTCTTGGTGTTTGTCTTCAACGACAGCGCGCAGAGTTCTGGCACGAGTAGTCTTCGACACACTCTTCGTCGGAATCTTTGTCGAAACCTTCTTGCTTGTGGTGCTTTTACCCTTGTTTCCAGCAGCCATAATTATCAATCTTTTGCGATGCCTCAATTCTGCGATGACTACGCGGAACTTTTTCTACAAGCCGCACGAACTTTGAAAATACATTCTCGAATTGGTATTGAAATTACTTGCGCTCGTAATATAACATATAGACAGAACTGGTCTCGTCAAGCACAGTTTCAGTGGAAGTTTCCAGGACTTGGGAGTCCAGAATGCGCCAGAAAGGATGTTTAACAACCAGCGATAACTTTTTGAACTTTTTCGTCGCGGGCTCAATAGCCTGTGTCAATTGTTCCGTAAGGGGCGCTGGAGGGAGTACCACCAGAACTTCACGCGGCAGGTGGAGCCCCAGGGTCACATCTCTTTCACTCACGGTGCTGTCTATAACTTCTGGTTGTTTCATGAGCAGGATTTTCAGCTTGTGATTCTCTCCTTGGTGCTCTGCAACATCATTTGCAATGCTTCCATTATCTAAAGCGGCTGTCTCTCCCAATAAACTTCGATTTATTTTAGGAGATAGCCGCATTATTGTGCCATCTTTCATCTTCACGAACGTGGGCTTGCGTTTGTAAGCTTCGTAATGACCTTGCGAGTGGCTACCCTGGTGGCGAATCATCAGTTTGAGCTTGTAGGTGTAAACATCATTCTCGGCAAAATCAAATTGGGAGAACAGCTCCAGTAATCGCTCCAACTGATCTCTACTGGCGTTCAAATGCGAAGCTGCTTCATCGGAGATACTATTATGGGTATTAAGTGATGTCACCAGTTTGAATGCTTCCTTGGGTAGTTGCGAAAATGTTTCCCTTGGCGTAGTGTTTTCTGAATTCATCAGCGCTCCTGCGACCAGGGTCACATCAAGCAGAGCTTCCTCAGAGCCATGCTCTTCAAAATCTTCTCGCTGAACTGTTTCATCCTCGACATCATTTACGTCGGTCGTGAGTACTCGTGAGTGCGTTTGCTCCTCGGGTGTGCCATTTTCGGCCAAACTCTGAAGTTCCAAATGGTAATGCCCTATCAGAAGCAGCAAACGGTCGCCAAATTTCACACGGCAAGGATTGCGAATTACGCTTTGTCCGTTGAAAGTCAGTCTCGACAAATGAATAGCAAATATTTTGGGGGGCTTGATAATGGAACGAGATGCCACAACCGTAGATACGACCTGACCCGGTATTCTCTTGAACAACGCTTCAACTTCGGTACTAACGTCATCGTTAATGTACCCATTGGCAATTGTTTCGAGACTCGTTATAGTCTCTTCCATGTCGTCAAGTGTCAACTTAGGATTTTGCTGAATCGCCGCAATTGTGTGCTTCGCGCGACAAACTACGCAATTATACCCATCAATCCTCTCGGACTCTGCGTCAGATAGTAATGACTCCACCAGAGACGTCAATAATTGAGGTACACATAACGTCATTACAAGAAATGCACTGAAATGGGGTTTCGAAGTTTTGTTGCATCGAGTGCACTGCATTTTCGATAGAACTAAGCCATGAAAAGGGAATTCAACCACCTGCCAATTTAACTGTCGATAGTCACTGGCGCGAGCATCTATAATTTTGTGCAAATTCTCTTTAGTGTAAGCCAAAATCAGTAACAACTTCAAATTCTCCATTTCGAGAGTCTCCATAACAAGCATTGTGAGTTCGTGTGCATCATGTTGAGATCTCAGAATACGCAGGTTGAATATCGCCTCAAGACGGTGTAAAAATGTCCAAACCAGAACCGTCGTCGACGTGGTGAGAGTTTGTTGGAGAACAGAATCGATGTCTGCCAAAGCATCGTGAAGGGGAAACAGAAATTTATGCCAGTCGAAGCGACCCTTTTTGGAGGGGACTTCACCCGCTCGACCTTCGATAACTTGCTCCATTATGCCTTTTCTCTCAAAAAACTCCTTGAGTTGTAAGTATTGAAGCAAGAACTCGTTCAAGTATTCCGTGAGCCCTGCCAAGGACAGGAGTGCCTGAAGTGATGCGTTAGCAAAGCAGTCATTGCGTAAATTTACCAATCCGGTGGTATGCTTGTCGGGACGTCTCGTGAACATCTTCTTCGATGGGAATATCGTTGGGTAAACCACGTAAATGCCGATGGCAAGTCCCAAGCAAGTGAATATCGTGCGTGGTGAACACCAATGAAACGGTAGGTGAGAGCTTGACGGGCTTCGAACAAGGGCAACTGACGTACGTATTGGAGGTGTTCGATCCGTGATAAGCCAATAGAACTGGTCGAGAATTGTCATCAGTTGCGCGCTCTCGAATCGCGCACAGATGCGACCGATGCGCAATAGCCGAAAGGAGAAGAGAGGGGACGCCTTCAAATCATGTTGACTAACCAAAGATTCTGGTCTTGAGGGTCCTAATAAGGCAAGTATTTTGCAATACTACTAAATCGTTAATAAGGTCATGAACGAAAACCGAGTTGATTATAAGAAAACTAGTAGGCGGAAACCTGCAATGAGGTGATGGTAATCATTGAAAGCGGTAGGGAACTTAGTACGAAAGTAAGCTATCCTCAGAAGTTTTCATTTACATGCCCTAAACGAGGATGTGAGATTGTCAGGTCCCACCAACAATGCTTTAGTTCAATGTAAGTGTGACTTTGCTGGTATCTTGGGCGAGCGCTGAAAAAAAAAAAAAAGGTATCACCGACTGTGTTGTTTGATTAGATGTTATGGTCACATACGCTCATTATCTGAAGAAAACATAGCAAGCTGCAGCATTTTACTTTATTAATACATAGATTGTTGATCTAAGCATCGTAGGTAGTGGCGGAGACATCACCGCCTTTACCAGTCCAGTTGATGTGAATCGCAGTGTTCAAGGGCAAGGTCTTCAGCTCTTTGCCAGGCAACACCTTGAAAGTATGAGCACCGAAGTAGTCACGCTGAGCCTGCAATAAGTTAGCGGGCAAGCGCTCCAGTCTCAACCCGTCGTAAAAAGCTAAGGCAGTGGCAAAAGCCGGGGAAGGGATACCGTAAGTTTGGGTCAAGTTAAGAGTGGCTCTCCAACCATCTTGGGCCTTAGTAATGGCGTCTCTGAAAAAAGGGTGGAACAACAAGTTTTCGAGGTTCGGGTTTTCGCGGTAAGCTGCCGTGATATCCTTGAGGAATACCGACCGAATGATGCAACCACCTCTCCACATCAACGCAATCAGAGGAAAGTTCAAATTCCAGCCGTACTCCTTAGCGGCCTCCTTCATCAACATGAAGCCCTGAGCATAAGAAATGATCTTAGAGGCGTAAAGAGCTTGCTCAAGGTCATCTACAAACTTCTTTTTGTCGGTGATAGCGTTCTCCGGGATAGTGGGACCAGGCAATTGCTTGGAAGCATCGATACGGGTCTGCTTAAGAGCCGACAAGCAACGAGCAAAGACGGCCTCGCCAATAAGAGTCACCGGAATACCGAGATCCAAGGAGTTGATAGCAGTCCACTTACCTGTACCCTTTTGACCAGCTTCATCGAGAATTTTTTCAACCAAGGGAGTACCGTCTTCAGGGTCGTTGTAGTACATAATGTCACGAGTGATTTCGATGAGGAAGGAGTCTAAAACACCCTTATTCCACTGGGCGAAGACATCACCGATCTCCTTGTCAGTAAATTTGCCGACACGTTTCATAATGTCGTAGGCTTCACAAATCAATTGCATGTCACCATACTCAATACCATTGTGCACCATCTTCACGTAATGGCCAGCACCACCCTCACCGACCCAATCACAGCAAGCTTCACCATCAGATTTCGCAGCAATCAGCTGGAATATTTCCTTGATGTGAGGCCAGGCATCCGGAGCACCACCAGGCATCAAAGAGGGGCCATAACGTGCACCTTCCTCACCACCGGAAACACCGGAACCAACAAACAAGATACCATCCTTCTTGAGTTCTTCGCAGCGGCGGTTGGTATCAGGAAAGTGAGAGTTTCCACCGTCGATAATAATGTCACCCTTCTCCAAGTGGGGTACAATAAGTTTGATGAAGTCGTCGACGGGGGTACCAGCCTTAACCAATAAGATGATGCGGCGAGGGCGCTTCAATGACTTGCAAAGCTCCTCAATCGAGTGAGCGCCAATGATGGACTTGCCCTTGGCCTCGTTCTCCAAAAAGTGGTCAACTTTCAGTGTCGTACGGTTGAAGGCGCACACAGTGTAGCCGTGGTCGGCCATGTTCAAGATGAGGTTCTGCCCCATGACGGCAAGGCCAATCAACCCGATGTCAGCTTGGGTGTTAGACATGTTCAATTGCAGGTGGAGTAAATTTAAGCGGTTAATATTGGACAGTGCCTGTGTTTTCGCGTGCGGGAGCACCTTTTTATATCTGCGGATCGGACGAGAGACGGCCATGCAGGTGTGGGGGCGCACGAGGAGTTTGAAAGACACAGAATGGAGTCTGCGAGGTTTGAATCTATTTCATCTCCCGGAGCCAAAAACCACCCACGGACCCTTTGAGCTGTAAGTGTTGGTGGCGCTAAGGCACACATTTGTGATTGTTACCTGGCTTCACTCAATGGTTTGTTTTATTTCCACATTAGTGACTGTTGACATGACTTTCGAGACCTAGAGTAAATACGTTAGTTCATGTGTTTCTGTTGGGGCGGGGCTATTGACAGCAAACAATACGCAGGCGTGGTCTCATTACACAGTGCTTACAAATTCAACACCCGGGTCTCCCGGGTGAGACAGAAATATATGCGTAATAACCTGTGAGTAGGAAACCCATTACAATCGAGCTCCTCCACTTGCGTATCCTTATTGAGAGCACCTCGGCAGGAACATTCATAATTCCGTTCATCCAGTGTGCAGTGTCGACGCCTTTCGCCCGAATCGCACCCCAAATTTTGAAAAGGCAAGGCAAAATGATCCTCGGGTTGAGAGCATAACAGCAATTGCCAACGCGATTGAACGGGTTTCAAACAAACACTTCATCATCGACTTCAGTGTTTCATTCTCAAGAGTTCTGTTGGTAAATCCCAAAACAGGATTGTGAGCCCAAATTTTCACCCATATGATTATGAATCATCGTTGCCCCGCACTCCGGCTGAAAGGAATAAGCCGTTTCTCGGATCAACGCTATTTTGTAGACTTGGGATCCAACGGTGGTCGACCACCATCTAGTACTTTGATCCGCCGTATCGTGAAGTAAATCATTCCAATCAATGACTGGTCAGAAATTAAAGTCTCCAGCACGCAGAAACTACACGTTGAATCTCTCCAGTTTCGTGAAAACAGGCTGGACACAAATTAAATTCAACGAACGCGTGAGCTTTGGACATGAACAAAGGGAAAAAATATCCGTGCTTTTGTAAATTGATATCACCTTCGGGTCGAAGCAGAGAGGTATAGGCTGCTTCGTTGACGGATGTGCAGAGAGTGACGGATTGCTTGAGGTTGAAAGAATACCGCATTAGCCCCACAGATGTTAAATTTGGATCCACCAAAGTTGTTTAGACAGTCATCGTTGGAACGGACATCCACTCTTTGCGAGAACAAGCTGTGTACTTAGGTGAAATGTTGTACTTTTGTTCGGTTCTAAGAGGGTAACCTTATCGTGATCAACGAGCCCATATTTCTCCATTGGATGCCGAGATATATGCTAACGCGACTAGTAGTATGAAGAATTTGAATCAAGAGGCTTATATTGCAGGCAGGGCGAACCGGATGGTAATATGCTAACAAGGCAATACTTACGAGGTGTTAAATCATACGCCATTCATGAACGGGACCAACCTTTCTGGTCGAAAACATAATTTTATTGGCTCAGTTACAGGAGAGATTCTCTAATGTTTGTTTGACTGTGAAATCTCGTGACTATTAGTGAATTGGAAATCTATGTAAATTAAATTTTGCAATTTGGTTTTCTGTTGATTGATCTCGTGCAAATAGCCTCAGAGACTAAGAGACCACAGTTGAAATAGCCTCAGAAACCAAGAGACCACAGCTGAAAAGAATCACACCAATGATAATCGAATGGCACTGAAGTGGTATCAAACAAACTGTTGAGACCCGACCTCGGAGTCAGAAGCCAAGGGACCGAAGGTACCGTTGGAGAGTTTCTTGTCGTTTTTAGCCATGGTGGATTTCTTACTCAATTCGAAGGGTACGAAATGCGGTATGGAATTAGATAGGGATCCCAATAGTCGGGAAACTCCATTCTATATAGTGGAACAATATTCAGGGATGTAAGTTGCGTTGTCGGGTTTACATTCCTGTAACTACCTCATAACTCGATGGCTACCGTATTGGTTGTGTGCGCAACCAGGTATATGGGAGCCAACACAAACTTCTTACTCAATTAGATGGATGGGGTTCTCGCTTATGGACACTCCGTTGCTCTCTCGTTTTAAGTTAACGTTCCCCATAATCAAGATTGTATAGGCGGATGAAGACAAATTATAGTTCTCAACATTAGGTGGTCAATCCAAATTTGAATGATTTCAACTGTTTCCTGTCTCAATGTACTTCGTGCTTATCAAAGCCCGACTTCTGGTTATCTCAAAAATCAAGTGATGTCACCGTGATCTCTTTTGCAAACAAGTTTACAAAAATATGAAGGATCATCTCACCGTATAATTGTTGGGTTTCTACTGAATAAGAACCCAACGACATAGCTTTGTCATGGCTAATCTTCGAATTGCTGACAGTGGCTTCGATCGCATTCAGAGTATACTTGATGGTGGCTTGATCATATCAAATCCAGCATAGCCATGGGCAGGGAGGTTTCCTAGATCTTTTTTCGAATTGCAATAGCATCGGGTTTTTGCCTGTCCACGGCTCGAAAGATCTACAGATAGAAGCCTGGCTAAGTGCAATAAAGCTCCTGCCCCCCCCCCCCCCCCCCCCCCCCCCCCCCCCCCCCCCCCCCCCCCCCCCCTCCCCCCCCCCCCCCCCCCCCCCCCCCCCCCCCCCCCCCCCCCCCCCCCCCCCCCCGTACCGGCACAACGATCAACGTTTCAATCGTTTCAAAGTATGCTGCTATCAATGTAAATCTTGTGTCCTGTTGAGACTCAGGAAGTTCAAAGCCAAGGAGTTCAGGGTCGACTTTAGGCGACATTAATACCATGGAGGACAGAATAAGAACTATAATCGAACGCTGTTGAGCTTTGTTTGCAATCCAATGGGTATTTCACAAAACGTGGTTTCCATATCAAGAAGTAAGACCGGTTTGTATGGTAAAGATAAGTGGGCCGATAGGAACGCGTGAAATAGTCAAATAGTCTACCTGATAGTGGACACATTTGGCCTCCTTCTGGTTTTCCCTTGGTTAGAGTTGTAGACCTATACGACTCAATTATGAGGAAGGGGGAGTTAGAATGGGAAAAACAACAGAATGCCTATTCGGGCACATTTTCCACCTAATTGAAAGGAGCTGTCTGAAACCACCTCAGTTCCATTCGATATACTTTTGGTTGACTCTCTTAGGCTGTGGTCTCTTTGCGGTTAGTGGTCACGTGATTATGATGTAGTCTACGGTGGTGATCAATCCACATGATCTAAATCATGTGGTTGCGTGAGAGTGAACACCTCACGAGGACGTGGTCGAGTGTCAGCGGGGTTCGCGAGAGTGGCCCCCTAAGGAGGAGAGGTCTGACACATAATGTTTGTAGCGGTTTGTTTCGTCTTCGAACCAATCTAGTTATACCAGTCTGATGGAATGAAGTATCGCCCGTAGCCGAGTTGGCGAGCACGGGAGAGGTACGATCAACCGCAGGAGAGTTAACACCGTTGGTGGAAGACATTTCAGCAGTGGCGAGCGGTAAGATCGGTTGTTTACTTATTTCTACCGGTTTCTTTCTCTTCGCTTGTGTATTCAATGTTAATACACATTAAGAGTCTAAATATAGTAGGAGAATAAGATGATTAGTACGTAGCTAATTAGTGGTCTTATATAGTTGAAGAAACTCGTTATCAGAGTTTATTCGCATTAGTGGTATATTGTTCGTATTGGTGGTTTACCGTGAATTTGTAAAGACAACGGAGTTTTAACCTTGACTTGGGGTAAATTATACCCCTATTGGGATATAATTCCATCACAGTCTTAGGTTCGAAGAGGTCAACGTCGGTAACCATATTATTTGTGGGATATTGCAAGTGGAAAGTTTATAGAGTTCTGTAATAACTGAATGCAAAGTTTCGTGTAATTAGCCACCGGCTAGATGCCGTAGCTGAGCCGTGAGCTCTACTTCGATCGAGGTCAATTTGTCCAGATCTGGGTAATTCCAATACATAGTCGAAAATATGTGATGGAATGAGGTATCGCCAGTGGCCGAGTTGACGAGTCCGGGAGAGGAACATCCAATCGCCGGAGAGGTAACACCGTGGGTGGAAGACCATTTAGCAGTGGTAAGCGGTATGATTGGTTAGTTCATTGAACCTATCGATTTCTATCTCTTCACTTG
>JAKTTW010000069.1:0-63828 GCA_030560525.1 Diutina catenulata
CCACATGGGAGACCACTGACGAAGACGGCTCGCCTGTCACCGACTCTGGTGTTGTTATAGTGACCACCGACGATGACGGTTCCTTGGTCACACTGACCTCGGCTCAGCCTCGGCCTACCGATCCTGACTATTGTCTGGACTGCTCTCAGTACACCACTACTTGGGAGACCACCGACGAGAACGGCTCCGAGGTGACGTACACTGGCCTCGTTGACGTGACCACCGATGAGAACGGCTCTTTGGTTACCCTGACGTCGCATATCCCTGGTCCCACGTGTGAAGACTGTGCTGAGTACACCTCCACATGGGAGACCACTGACGAAGACGGCTCGCCTGTCACCGACTCTGGTGTTGTTATAGTGACCACCGACGATGACGGTTCCTTGGTCACACTGACCTCGGCTCAGCCTCGGCCTACCGATCCTGACTATTGTCTGGACTGCTCTCAGTACACCACTACTTGGGAGACCACTGACGAAGACGGCTCGCCTGTCACCGACTCTGGTGTTGTTATAGTGACCACCGACGATAATGGGGCGCTCTTTACATCAACGTTGTTACCTTCGAGTGACTGCCCCGAGTGTACTGAGTACACCACCGCCCGCCCGACAACAGACGAGCAAGGTTCTACCATTACTCAGACCGTGACTGTTTTTGTGACCACCGACTCAAACGGCTCGTTGATCACTAACTCTGACCCAAGCTGTCCCGAATGTGTCGAGTATGTCACCACCCGCTCCACGACGGACAAGTTTGGTTACACCATCACCGAGACTGTGACTGTCTTTGTTACTACAGATTCCGCCGGATCTTTGATCACAAACTCTGCAACCAGTTGCCTCGATTGTACCGAATACACCACCGTTCGGTCCACAACTGACCGTGACGGCAGCGTCTCCACCGATGGCGTTGTTATTATTGTCACCACAGACGAAGACGGGTCGCCTACTGTTGTCTTTTCAACAGCAGCGTCTGTACCTTTCGAGCATGGTTTCGATTTCACAACTGAGAAGACGTCCACAGGATCTGATGGGAAACCGTACACTGGAACATGGGTTGTTGAAGTTGCTTCAATGGAAGATGGAGAAGTTACAACTTCCTCGCACCGTTATTGTCCAGAATGCACGGAGTTCACTTTCACCACAACCCAAGTGGGTCTGGATGACGCAACCACCGTTGAAACTTACGCAGCACAAGTTACGTTAGTTGACGACCAGTTAACAACCTCCACTGCCATTTTGGGCGATGTCGAATCAGATATTCTTCAAGAACTTGAAGAACAGTTTGCCAAAGTACCCTCTAAACTTGTCACGACGACGAATTCCGAAGGCGAACGTGTCGTCTCAGCTGTAGGGGCGTCTTTAACAGATGTGAAGGGTGGTTCAGAAGGCGCGCTGATGACGTCAGCAGCTGTGGAACCCGTCGGTGAATCGGGGATTGAGACAGCTTCGCTGTTGGTTACCGACAATATTGCTAATAGGTTCAATTTGTCTAAGGTGTTGGTCATCTTCCCGATTTTTTCTTTGATATTCTTATAATCCGTTGGGATACCTTTCATTTCGGTACTAATGATAATTTTTTGAATGAATGTGTTTTTGTAACCTTCGCGATGTTTTCCCAACATTAACAAAATAGAGACTAGTGTCTCTAGGTCATATATCAAATGGGAAAGCATTCGAAACCCCACCATTCGCTACGTACAATGTGGCTGGTTAGCGAAAGAACTAAGGTGCATTGAACTAATTCGAACTTCACCTAAATGGGCACGCTTGAGACACGTAATGTCTACTTGTAACGTAGACATAAACCATCTCATGACTTGAGGGTTAACCAGTTTGCAGACAGGTTCGCAGCATTTGCGGGTAGAACCTTTTCTCATGGTTTTAACCTGACATCTTTTAACTTGATACTCCAGCAAAAATGTGACACCGACGTGATTCGAACACGCGCATCTTACGATAACAGAAAGCCCATCCTGTTGGAAAGGAAGCTTACGCTTGAGTCTGCCGCCTTAGACCGCTCGGCCACAGTGCCAATTTTGAAAATTCTCGTTATTATCATGATTTGTGATTATTATTTATTATATAGCTTGTGTCGTAATAAATCCCTGATCCTCTTCTTGAGTTTAGGCACCCGAGGACTGCTAGAGCGCAACTGGTAACAGTACGCACTCGTTCCGACTTGGTATTTTACAATTTAATTAGGAAAGCTCCCAACTTGGCTTGGTTGTACATTCCGCATGTGCGTAGAGAAAGTGAGGCAGGGTTCAGAGTAGCCGTCCTATGCTGCCCTGGGAATGATAGGAACGGTGTGCTTCTACGTGCCCCACGTAGGTATTTAAGAAGCAGTCCTCATCTCGAAACAACATCGGTAATTCTCTACTAATCTAGTCTAGTAGTTCACAGGACCACATTTACTGGGCCTGGCTATCTGACTAACACACACTGAGTTTCCATTAATTACAACAAACCCCTCCTGCGTTGTTTTCAAGGCTCTAATCTTTCTGGTACCAAGTACCTAATTAAGTCGTAATAATACAACGGCTTGTGTATAGAGAACCGTCAAACGGAAAAATCCTCAACGTGAATAATAAAACTGCTACCCTTATGTCAACTTCATTAGCAACTCGTCTCTATATGCCTCCCACTATTTTCGTAGTCTATGGCGGGCTTTCAGCCATCAACCGCTCTGGTCTGGATGATGTTTTCGTCGTGTTTTAAAGGCATCTATAGAAATTAGCACAACATAGAAAAAAAAAGGGGGTAAACGCAGGCACGGGAATGCATATTACTCTATCAATCTTAACATTCTGGTTGTGATCTTTGATCACAAACTCTGCAACCAGTTGCCTCGATTGTACCGAATACACCACCGTTCGGTCCACAACTGACCGTGACGGCAGCGTCTCCACCGATGGCGTTGTTATTATTGTCACCACAGACGAAGACGGGTCGCCTACTGTTGTCTTTTCAACAGCAGCGTCTGTACCTTTCGAGCATGGTTTCGATTTCACAACTGAGAAGACGTCCACAGGATCTGATGGGAAACCGTACACTGGAACATGGGTTGTTGAAGTTGCTTCAATGGAAGATGGAGAAGTTACAACTTCCTCGCACCGTTATTGTCCAGAATGCACGGAGTTCACTTTCACCACAACCCAAGTGGGTCTGGATGACGCAACCACCGTTGAAACTTACGCAGCACAAGTTACGTTAGTTGACGACCAGTTAACAACCTCCACTGCCATTTTGGGCGATGTCGAATCAGATATTCTTCAAGAACTTGAAGAACAGTTTGCCAAAGTACCCTCTAAACTTGTCACGACGACGAATTCCGAAGGCGAACGTGTCGTCTCAGCTGTAGGGGCGTCTTTAACAGATGTGAAGGGTGGTTCAGAAGGCGCGCTGATGACGTCAGCAGCTGTGGAACCCGTCGGTGAATCGGGGATTGAGACAGCTTCGCTGTTGGTTACCGACAATATTGCTAATAGGTTCAATTTGTCTAAGGTGTTGGTCATCTTCCCGATTTTTTCTTTGATATTCTTATAATCCGTTGGGATACCTTTCATTTCGGTACTAATGATAATTTTTTGAATGAATGTGTTTTTGTAACCTTCGCGATGTTTTCCCAACATTAACAAAATAGAGACTAGTGTCTCTAGGTCATATATCAAATGGGAAAGCATTCGAAACCCCACCATTCGCTACGTACAATGTGGCTGGTTAGCGAAAGAACTAAGGTGCATTGAACTAATTCGAACTTCACCTAAATGGGCACGCTTGAGACACGTAATGTCTACTTGTAACGTAGACATAAACCATCTCATGACTTGAGGGTTAACCAGTTTGCAGACAGGTTCGCAGCATTTGCGGGTAGAACCTTTTCTCATGGTTTTAACCTGACATCTTTTAACTTGATACTCCAGCAAAAATGTGACACCGACGTGATTCGAACACGCGCATCTTACGATAACAGAAAGCCCATCCTGTTGGAAAGGAAGCTTACGCTTGAGTCTGCCGCCTTAGACCGCTCGGCCACAGTGCCAATTTTGAAAATTCTCGTTATTATCATGATTTGTGATTATTATTTATTATATAGCTTGTGTCGTAATAAATCCCTGATCCTCTTCTTGAGTTTAGGCACCCGAGGACTGCTAGAGCGCAACTGGTAACAGTACGCACTCGTTCCGACTTGGTATTTTACAATTTAATTAGGAAAGCTCCCAACTTGGCTTGGTTGTACATTCCGCATGTGCGTAGAGAAAGTGAGGCAGGGTTCAGAGTAGCCGTCCTATGCTGCCCTGGGAATGATAGGAACGGTGTGCTTCTACGTGCCCCACGTAGGTATTTAAGAAGCAGTCCTCATCTCGAAACAACATCGGTAATTCTCTACTAATCTAGTCTAGTAGTTCACAGGACCACATTTACTGGGCCTGGCTATCTGACTAACACACACTGAGTTTCCATTAATTACAACAAACCCCTCCTGCGTTGTTTTCAAGGCTCTAATCTTTCTGGTACCAAGTACCTAATTAAGTCGTAATAATACAACGGCTTGTGTATAGAGAACCGTCAAACGGAAAAATCCTCAACGTGAATAATAAAACTGCTACCCTTATGTCAACTTCATTAGCAACTCGTCTCTATATGCCTCCCACTATTTTCGTAGTCTATGGCGGGCTTTCAGCCATCAACCGCTCTGGTCTGGATGATGTTTTCGTCGTGTTTTAAAGGCATCTATAGAAATTAGCACAACATAGAAAAAAAAAGGGGGTAAACGCAGGCACGGGAATGCATATTACTCTATCAATCTTAACATTCTGGTTGTGCTATTGGCATTGTAAGAGGCTTCTCATCAATGCTTTGGACACCTTCCCTTAGAAAAGGCTGTTACTTACGGATCAATACGTGTACACATATGACAGCACGATTCAAGGGAGAGTCGAACAAATCATGGGTTTCTAAGCTCAAAATAAAACGTGGCATCTGAAAACAGAGCAGGATACAATTTCGCAATATACAACACTTTCGATATTGGTAAATGAAGCTAAAAACAATTTTAAAATAAAATATTGAATCTTCCAACTTGATGATAAACCCACTTTTTGGGTAATGGCTACTATGGCTATGTCAATGTAGGGTTCATTACTCGTATATGTACTACGTCCACTCGGTTGGTTAGACTTCACTTTGAAATTCTTTCCAAGTGATGTATTTCTTTTACATACATACAATACCACCAATTCAAAACGCAACAATCTCCTTTGAGGAAGATTTCTTAGGAATACCAAATCCGACCTTTCCAGCATCATGGTTGACAGCAATGTATGCATTTTTCAAAAAGCTATCACCAAAAATGTAGCTTATTCTTGGATCAACCATGAATGCCGGAACACAATAGTCGAGTTTGTCTCCAGCAACGTTGTAAGCTTGAACGGTGAGGTCTTGCAAAGAAGCTTCTATTGTGGCTTCACCAAACGTAAATTTGATCTTTTTAGAAGAGTCTTGTTTGCAAGCCACCACTTTCTGGCCCAAAACGTCTGTGTGGAATCCCTCATACTGTTTGACAATAACATCGTAGTCTGCTTGCTTGATGTAGGTGAAAGTAGTGCCCGTATCCAAAATAACTTCAGTTTTACCGAGGACTTCAGAGCCATCAGTGTTAGTGAGCTTAGAAAGATAAACCAGGTCGTGGTAAGTATCCGGTCCCTGTTCCACCCAAACGAGGTTTCCTCCTTCGACCTTGGCTTTGTCATAGCCTCCAAAAATTATGGAACCCGGGCCTTGATCCTCCTCATCAAAGTAATACAGGTAGCCATTGGTTTTAATGAATCCTTGTTGCTTGAGAGAGTCGACAAAGTTGGGGTAGGTCGTCCCCTGATCAGTTGCCTCGCCAGTCGTCTTACCAATACCAACAACTCCGTCTGAAGAGCCATCCGCTAGAGCCCAAGTAACATCTTTAACAGTAATCCCCAGATCCAAAATTATATCAGACTGACCATAAGGGGCGTGGACTGTCAGCAAATCGCCATAGGTAATGTCCAAATTACCCTGGGTCTTCTTCCAAATCAGCTGATCAGTCAATTGACCTTCACCAATCCAAAAGTCCAGGGAGCCAGTATCAAGCATAATGTCCCTTTGCTGATCCTTGTTTCCGATGCCAAGATGGATCAGATAATAAGTTTGCTGAGCCAACAATTGTTCCTCGGGGGGGGCAGAGCCGCCAGCGTCAGGAAGGGGACCCTTGCCACCCCCATTGTACGTAGTGGGTGCAAGTCTTTGATGCGCGGTCACCTTGGGCACAATCACTCCCGCGGGACTGTCGCGGACGACCAACCCCAGGGTGAGCACAGCAAGAACAGAAAGTAAAAAAGTTTTAGAAAGCATTGGATTATGGAAACCAACAGGAATTTGCTGTGTCTTTTATAGTTTTTCTGGCGGACCCGAAAATTGACTCCATCCATTGTGGGTGGGACTCAACCCGGCCAACCCTCGATATTATGGTTACAAAACGGTCACAATAGGAGCCGTACAGCAAAAGGGCTAAAGGGTCTATTGAAGCCTCAAAACCAAAAATAGCTGCGAACAGTGGTCATTTTGACTTCAGTCTACAGTAGTTCAAGTAACTAATAATTGTTTAAGTAAATACTCAATGATTATTTATGCCACCGTTCAACATCAGGTAAACCACATAAACAGACAACCCGAATGTGACCGGGAGACCAGGTATGCTGCTGTGGTGGCGTTTTCGGCATATCCGAATAATTGTTATGTTGAGAAAGTCAAACCAATGATTGTTAACTGACTTAAAAAGCAATCTCAACTTTAGCCGAAATCAACAATACATGAAATGCAGCTGTTTAAGTCGAACAATATTTTTGCGTACAAATGTGGTGTTTGTGTAGAAGCCATTCGGTTGTACGGTGTTGGCAAGCCGTGGAGATTAATTTCCAAACGGTGTTTGCCATCCTTTGCCGTATGGTTTAGTGTATTTTTTGATTCCATATAATTTGCTAACTACGTACATAGATATCAGACCGTCCATAGAAATCTTCACTCCAACTAGTATGATCATTTAATGCATTTTAGACAGCTTATGAGGGTAGTGGTCGCTAGGTAAGAATTTCCTGGTGAGATGTAGAGATTTCTAATTCTCGTTCTATACTCATTTTTCGAGACATAAGAGCTTTTAAAATGGTGATTCCAGCATGGGTCGTTACTTCATTTGATTGAAAACAAATCCGCATTGACATGGTTGAGGCGCAAGTGGTTTAGTGGTAAAATCCAACGTTGCCATCGTTGGGCCCCTGGTTCGATTCCGGGCTTGCGCATTCTTTTTGTTTCCGTTAGAACCCCATTTGGTCTCAAAATCCCCTGAAACACCTAAATTCCAAAATCAACTCACTTGGTTCCTTTCGCACTAGAAAATTGATGCGTGAAAAAAATCGACTAGACTAGAATATTGTCAAAAATTAAGGGCGTGGAAGTATATGACTTCAACACTTTATTGACATACCCCAAGAGTTTGAAAGCGACAGCGAAAAAATGACACCGACGTGATTCGAACACGCGCATCTTACGATAACAGAATACCCGTCCTATCGGAAAGGAAGCTTCCGCTTGAGTCTGCCGCCTTAGACCGCTCGGCCACAGTGCCTTGATTGGAGAAAGCCAAAAAGCATCGAACAAAGTCAAGATAAACTGCTGTGGTTTCGTTGAGCACTTGCACTTACAGTAAAGCTGTTATCACAATTTGGGCAATACCGCAACGAGGAAGAAACAAATAGGAGTGGTTTAACTTTCTGGCGTTCTCCCACCTTGATTATTCGGTGGCACCCAAGTGCGTTCGGTTCCGGCAATGAAATTTCATATCAGCACTTTTGCTTGGCTACAACGCTAATCAATGTTTGGCGTGATCCTCGACAGCAGCCGTAATGATGTGAAACCATGGGGTCACGTGATATTCTGTCTTTGCATTCTATAGTTCATATCAACGACCTGATTTATCTATAGGCTTTCGCCATTATAGGCTTCGCCTGAATTATTGTTTCTGTGCTTCTTGGGTCACTTTATAGTTTCTTGAGGGTTGCCTTACAGAATTCGGGGATATTTCAATAAATTTACAAAAGGTTCAGATCATGTCACCTCGGCTTTTCAGGTTGCAAGTTCGAATTCCATATCACTCTCAAATGTGCATTGCTTCTTGAGTATTTGAGGGTCGTATCAACGTATTCATGACGTCCGAAGTGCTCCACAAGAATTATGTATAAACGGCCCTCGTTCAACTCATCGTACCACTAATTCTGTGATAATATTGCGCATGACACCGATGAGCAGTTGGGATAAGTCCACGACCATCGTGACGTGCCCAGAACACACACAGACGACTACGCGGTATGCGAACGGTTTGACACTTGTTGAAAACCTCCTATCACCTTGCGAATACCAAGACCTCCTTCATCATATTCACAACGCATTCAATGAGCGTGGCCTCATGAAAGAACCCGCCAATGTGGCTCCACACGAAAGAAAACCGAAGGCAAAGCGTCTTGGTATCCACTACGGGCCTCAATTTGACTACGCGACTAACCACGTGAAGGAGAACCCAGTCCCAATGCCCCCATGGATGGACGCGTTAGTCGCCGCGCTACCGGTACCTGTGAACCAGGCTACTTTACAATACTATCCACCCGGAGCTGGCATACCTCCGCATATTGACACCCACTCGTGTTTTAACACTCACATCATTTCATATTCAGCGGCAGCTCCTGTCAACATGGAATTCAAGCGGGCTACAGCCCACACGGCTACCAAAATGTTTGCCCCACGACGCGTGGCAGGGGGCCCCACAGTTATTCCACAGGTGGGGGAGACAGAAGACGTTGAAGCGGTAGAGGTCTCTTTACCAGGTAACAGTTTAGCCGTCATGGAGGGGGAGATACGCTACGCGTGGACCCATGGAATTCGTAGTCGTACTACGGATCCTGGTCCCGATGGAGCCATCCGTCGTGAGGGGCGTTTCAGCATTACATTTCGTAGTGTAGACTTCAATGGCATTTGTGAGTGCGATTATCCTACGTGGTGTGATTCCAGAAGGGCCAAGCTATCGTTGTCAAGTTAAGATTGCGACGCGCCTTTACTCTTTCCTGAACTCAACTTGCTCCACGTATTTATAGATTCGAAATGATACTTCCAGCTATGTATGGGCTTTTACTTCTCACGATTGTGACCGCGTTCGCACTCGAAGTTGACAACGACCTCCAGCCACGATTTCTTGCGTCGGGATCGTTTGGAGTATGTGGTGCTCCACAAAAAGTGGCGACCCAGACCATCAAGCTCGCGCTCGCCGCACTTCCAAACTTGTTGATGACACCTTTCGCAAAGCGTGGGGTAGAACTCATTGTCGATGATCAACCGGGTTACAACAAGACCCACTTATTTCGGGCCGCCACTTTTTACGAGTTGTTGCACAATCAAGACTTTGTGGACACTATCAACCACACCCTCAATGTATTTGCTGATTTGGGAGAGTCCACCATTGCTCCGAGCTACGCTCTGCTTAATGGTGGTGAAGATCTTCATTTTGATGAAGTTCGGGTGACAGCGTGGACAGGAAAAAGTGCACTATACCCAGTTTCAAACTGCTGGGTGGGCAACAGCCAATCCCCCAAGGCCACCTTCAAATTCAAATCTCAATTACAGAGTGCCGGAGGCTTCACAGGTCTGGTGGACTGGCTGTTGGGGGGCATGGCGCTGATCTGCAACCTGACGATTGGCGTGCACTTAGAACATGCCACAGGTATGCGGATGCTGGCTATTACCCTGGTTGGAGGCTCCCACACATGCCAATTGGCTCTGAACGACTCCACCGTGACCCGCTTGTTCGCTTACATGCATACGTATGAGGTCGAATACATACGTCGGAGCCTCTTCTACTCACGACGGTGGGAAAAATGGCGGCTAGGTAAATGGCACCAATACACACTGGTGGTTTTTGGGGACAACGACGATGCCACGGCCCTGCTTCACTGTGTCACAGCTGATAGCAATGGTCATATCTGGGGCACAAACACAATAGCTGACATTTGCGCTCAAGACCCAATCACGGTGAGACTTCCAGATATGTAGACATAGTGAAGAAGATGACCCCCTGCTTTAAAAGAAGCTATGGGATTAACTTGTCCAATTCATACCAAATGACTAGATCCCTGTCAAGCTCCAGGCACTATCCGACGAAAGCAAGCTCGTATTGCACACACCTAAAGACCGTCACGCGCTCCGTTGTCCAGCGGTAGTCTCGGTTCACGCTGCAATACTTGTGTTTCTTACAGACAGGACGCGACGTTGTCGTTTCAGGTTGGATAGGGATGATTTCCTTAACAGAGCGGGAGATTCACACGTCGTTGCGCATGTCAGTGTTACTGCCGCTTACTCAGAAGCACACGATATAACACACCACGGTATTTGCTCTTTTTCTTGGGCTTTGGGTCTCAGCCTCATTCTTGACGGTTAGCAGCCCCTGTTGACACGCGCTAAAATTCGAAAAACGAAATCAACGACCACCGTACGATGATCAACCACTACGTCCGCCAGGTCAAACGGTCACCATGGGCCGCACTTGTGCCGCTCACGGTGATTGGCCTTGTGTACTACTTGTTTTTCACCACCCCGAAAGCGGGTTACACCTACCCGAATCCGAAAAAGAGCAAGTGGCTGCGAGCTGAGATCTTACAAAATGCCCCCGGGATCGCTCACTATGACCTCAACAAGCTTACAACCAGTCCAGACGCGTTGATCAATAAGGAGGAAGTGTTGGTGTTGACGCCGATGCTGCGTTTTTCCCCCGAGTATTGGGCAAACTTAAACAAGTTGTCATACGACCACCTGTTGGTGCTGTTAGGGTTCATTTTGCCGCGGACTCAGGAAGGAGACAATCTGTTGCGCCAGTTGGAGCTGGCAATCAAGCAAATGGAGCGTGAAAACAAACTCTCGTTCAAGAAAATCACTATTTTGCGCCAAGACACCGAGCTGTTGCCCTCGCAAGACGAGAAGGACCGTCACGCGCTCACGGTGCAGAAGGAGCGTCGCCTGATGATGGCATTGGCCCGGAACTCGCTTTTGTTCACAACAATCTCCCCGAAAACTCTGTGGGTATTGTGGCTTGATGCAGACATTGTTGAAACGCCCGCCACGCTTATCCAGGACTTGATCAAGCATAACAAACCTGTGGTGAGCGCAAACGTGTGGCAGCGGTTTACTAACGACGAGGGCAAGCCAGACATCCGTCCCTACGACTTCAACAACTGGATCGAGCTGGAAGAAGGTCTCAAATTGGCCTCTACTTTGGGCCCAGAAGATATCATCGTTGAAGGATATGCTGAAATGGCCACTTATCGTCCACTCATGGCCCATTTTTATGACGCGAAGGGCGACCCTAAGGCGGAAATGGAGCTCGATGGTGTAGGCGGAGGTGCAGTTATGGTCAAAGCCGACGTCCACCGAGACGGAGCAATGTTCCCGCTGTTTGCTTTTTACCACTTGATTGAGACCGAGGGTTTTGCAAAAATGGCGAAGCGTTTAGGCTACCTGGTTTTCGGTTTGCCAAATTACTTGGTTTACCACAAGAACGAGTAAGCATAATATACATTCAACTCGCGCAGCTGGTGACGAGTCACTTGAACGCCCCAAATAGTTTGGGAGAGAGAGTATTTAATTCCGTAAAGATCAAATTCGTTTGGAGTTGGAGAAGTAGTTATGATGAAACACAGACATTAAACCTGGCAATGAAGCTTACCTTGATGACAAGGAACCGACGATACGAACTATACACACGCAGCACTCCCAAACTTTCTCCTTGAGTGATTTCAGCATTACAACTTAATGCTCTGAGTTGTTGAGTAGTCAACGGTCATTGTGTAACATGGCACTCTATCAATTTGAGTATAATGAAAGTTTCATGGTTATTGCTCGGACCTGATGTAGGTGATCCAAGAATTTACTTGCATGTCATATTTAAGATCGTCAAGTCCAAGGCTATGGACACTGAGTACGTTTTGACCTGGGTTTTGGTCAAAACCCTTTTATAAAATCCCCGCTGCAGACCGGTTGATCATTTCAGGCTGACGTTTGTTAACGCATAGAAGACATCCCATCTTTCAACAAATGCAACAGGAAAACCCCCGCGGCTTGCTTCCACTTCAATTTGTCACCGCGAAATGGACGTATCAACTTCGAGAATGGAGCTTAGAGTCAGCGCCTATTTGTAACAGGGATTGAGAGTCCCGGAATGTACAGAAGTGGCTAACCAATTCCATGGATATTGATCAGGAGTATCAAAAGAAATTCAAAACTTATCAAATAACTTCCACTTCTCAATATTGCCATGGTTTCATACTCCGATAACGTGAGAGGACATGATTTCATTGCTTGATTCGTGGAATTGCATTACACTCAAGTGTGGGCACACTTAAGACAAGTTATGCGAGTACTGGGCCAGTTTGCTCAACAGTCTTCGTAACCGAGAGCTCTCGAGCTCCTATAGGCCACAAACCTGGTTGGAAGACTAGTCTAACCAGCCAATCGCTGCTATTTCTCCAATTTGAATAGCTTAATTAAGTGGCTGAGAATTTCTCAACGACTAAATATTTCACTGATACCTTATGCGTCCTCTAGCGTCTTCGGCTGAACCGATGTAAACATAAACTCTTTATTAGAATAAAAGCGCACTCTAACATTGCCAAAATACTTCGTCGTTCCTTTAAAACCAGGATTCTCTCAATCTAGTGGATTGCAAACTTCAAATATGACCTATGTTTTCGCTGTCACCTGTTTTTATCGAGTATTCAGGCCACCCACCTTCAGATGAATTTGCCAACTGCGCGCTTTTAGATATCCAGAACTTACTTACCCGATAAAAGTTTTGAACAGAATAGGTTGGCAGAGCAAAAAAATTTGAACAGCAATTCATATACCTCCTACTGCAATGAGGTAAGCTGAACGCAGCGCACGTAGAGGTCTTGATGTAATGAGGCGGTCGTATACCTGGGAAAGGGTTTACTTAAGTAGCTCATCTCGGTTTTGAGGACATTTGTCGTGAAGCCATAAATTCAACGACAATGTCGTGACGCCAAACCTAAAAGAGGTTTCATGTAGATCATTTCGGGTCAAGCTGGAGACGGTAGGCCGCGCTTCGTAGACGAGGTGTTAGCCGAGAGGTACGAGACTCCGCACCAAATACGAGTATGTAGTGAAGTTTTATTGTTAGTGGAGCATGGCCCAAAATTCACGTAGGCAAAGCTCAGGATTGTATAAAGAACAGAACAAACTTTCACAGCGTAGGAAATCTATAGATAGCTCCCCTCCAGGGGTTTGTAAGGTTTCCACGTACTCTTCTCGCGTATGCCAATTTGGGGCGCAGTTCTCGTCTCTCGGTCCTACCTACCCCATACTTTGAAAGTCGTGGCCCATTTTTGTTGCATTTACGGCCAAGTTTCTTGAACCTCTATTGAGTTCACCTCAGCACATTCACCATAACTTTAGATTTGAGGGAACACGAATTTGGGATGTTCAACCTTAGGCACTCTTGGCAAGGTCCCCTAGTTATATTCATCGATCCCCCTTATTCGATGATGCAGGCCAGGCTCTGCGAGTTTACCACGCGATGCAGCTTTCGCATCACCGAGGCGGATTTATTGCAAAAAATATAGGTGCTTCTTCTTGAACCGTTGCACTTGAAAGATTTGCAAGACCACCGGAGTCTTAATCTGGAGGTTTTGTTTTACATGTTCACTAATAAACTTGATTTGTGTCAGGCGATCGCTTTATAGTCACTTCATTTCCATTTTCGCGGCCCAGCTAGTGGATGCAATCACTGCAGGGTCTAAAATGTATGCACCAAGCAAAAAATTAATTCTTAATGTTGCAACACAATATAAATATGTCCCACTTTCACAGCTTTCCCTATCAACCATGAAGCTTCTTCAACTTTTGATTGTTTACATTTCGACGGTTACTGCTTGGCTGACGATTAATTTCAACCATGTTGAGGATCGGAATGGGTTTACTCCCATGATTATCTCGGATGTTATGGTGAACGCTGGATACTACTGGTCTCTCATCAACAACCAGGTCACGTTGTTTACTGGTACAATCAAGGTTTTCCAGAACTCCGGGTTTTATGACTCTTCGAAGCCGGGTGCTGAGGGAAAGCGAGTTAGCCAATCTGGCACTTTTCAAGCCATTGAAAATTGGGGCGCTATGCTTTTCCACTCTTCGAAGTCTACGACCGCCTTTGTTTATGACTTTGTTTTCAACAGATTCTACAACCAAGGTCTGTTCTATCTTGGTGGTGACGGTTCTGATCTTCCTCCTAAAATTTGGCTTAACGCCCCCAGTTGGGAAAACTTCAAGATTCTTTCCATTTACCAGAAGGCTAAGGCTCAAGGTATGGTAAACTTGGGGCAGGATGGTAACATTATTCACAACTATGGTTCGATTTGCTTGTACAACTTTGAGTACCAACAGCAGACCCAGGTTCAAGGTAACGGCTGTATTCGAGCTCAGGACAACGGCTTGATCTTCATCAGAAACCACTCTTTGAGAGTTTACCCCGAACAGACTCTTGTTTTGGACTCTTCCTCTGCTGCAATTAAGGTTGCTGGTTACAAGCTGCCTTGGCAATACACTGTCGCTGGATTCGGTGGTGGCAATTGGATTGCCTCCGAGCTTCCCATTCGCGACTTCGACTACAACAGCCAGCAAGGTGTTCTCACGATTTACTCAGACTACTCGAAGACAGTCTCCGTTCAGTTCAAGATTGGACAGGGTTATGACGAAACCAGATTTGTGATTGGTACTGCGACCTTGGGTGGCATCACTGTTCAAAACAACGGTATCAAGTACACCGGCCAGGTTCCCCCTTTTGCTGTCAAGGTTCCTGCTCAATGTGTTCAGTGTGTGATGAGACCCGACCAGCCCGGTTACGTCGAGCAGCCTGATGCCCCTACTACTTTGCTGACTACTGCTGGCCCCACTAACCCTTCTCCTACTAATGGCGGTAACCCCAACCCTACCAACGGTGGCAACGATGGCAATGGTGGTAATGGCGGCAACCCCAACCCTACCAACGGTGGCAACGGCGGTAACGGCGGCAGCGGCGGCAACCCCAACCCTACCAACGGTGGCAACGGCGGTAACGGCGGTAACGGCGGCAACCCCACTGCGACCGACGGTGGTATCCCTAATCCTACCAACGGCGGCAACGGCGGTAACGGCGGTAACCCCAACCCTACCAACGGCGGCAACGGCGGTAGCCCCACTGCAACCAACGGTGGTAACCCCAACCCTACCAACGGTGGCAATGGTGGCAATGGCGGCAACGGCGGCAACGGCGGTAACGGCGGCGACCACGGTGGCAACGGTGGCAACGGCGGTAACGGCGGTAACGGCGGTGACGGTGGCAACCCCATCCCTACCAACGGTGGCAACGGCGGTAAACCCACCGCGACCGACGGCGGTAACCCCAACCCTACAACAGGTGGCAATGTTCACCCCATCACCACCAGCGGATTAGTTCCCACTGGTGGTGATGGTGGGCACACTCACCCCACTGGCCTTCCCACCGGCCTTCCCACCGGTTCCGGATACACTACCATTACCGCTACCGCTGGACCTCCTGATGTGACGTTTACTAACCCGCCCGTTCCCTCGGGCTGCCTTGTTACCAAGGTGACAATGACGGTAACCGCCACCGAGTACTGGTTGGTGTTGCCTACCGCATAAATACCCATCGATTTTCTCTTTCGACTTTTTTCGTCCGGGCGAATACCCCGAACCACCATCTTTAGATAGGTAATTTAAGATATGGCTGTTTTACAATCTTGTTAGAAGATCTCCCGAGTCTTCTGAATTTAAATCAAGTCGCAAGTATCACCGCTTAGTTTTTGGGATTCATGTGCGAGCATTGTATAATGGCTGCGAATTTGGATGCATCTTAAGTTTCGTGTGTGAATCAACAGCCATTCCAAGCAAGTAAGATAACAGAAAGTCATAGATATATGACCTACTAGCTACTAAATTGAACATTTTGAGGCGAGTCTCTATACTCTCAGCAAGTACTCCTGAGTACTTTGAACAATATAGTCATACTGCGAAAGGTATCGCAACTTTGTGTGAGAAGATTATGGTTTGAAACAGTAAGTCATGTGCATCTAAAGCGTGAGTTTCGGCGAATCATGTATTAGTTCTCGGTTCGGATCTGAATGAAAATGGTAGCCATGAAGTATCAACCAATATCAGAAGCGACGCGCAGACGCGCAGAGTAAGGGCCAGGCCAGGGCTGTGGAGGGAGCAAAAAGCTTGATTCTATGGCATTTACGTAGGCCACGTTGAAAACGAGCCAACTTACGAATACGAACTTCGTCGCAAGCCACTGGAAGGAATGTTTAAACGAACATAAGTTTCACCACCGACATCACATCATCGGGCGTCATCTGGAGCGAGGGAGGCAAGTGACGAAGGGTACTTGGTGTTTGTAGATATCATGGGCACACGAAATTATTTTCTCACGAGGCGGAGTAATGTATGAGGTAATATGAGAGCCGTTTTCACCATTCAAACTGAACCCCTTTGGGCTAGAAAAGAGCTAATTAAACGGTCGATGGGGCTTGATGTATGATTCCAAATTCAAATGCTTTTGCAACAAAAAAGGTTCTGGTCGGTCGCAGCATATTTTTTTAATGATTTGATAACATCCCGGCATCGACTACCGTTTATGTTTATGTGTCACTTACAAGGGAGACTTTGATGCGCCATCTAGGTAAACCTTGCCGTACTGGCTACTTCTTTCTTGAGATGTGTGGTTCTACATAGGTGATACTCGAATTTAGCGACCAAGGGCAACTTTTTTCAACGAAAGGGAGATGGCCAAAACAGTGGCAATATCCTTTTAGTAACCGGAGTTTACCGTTTTTGAAATGACGGTGGTGATCTGACGGTATAATTTTGGATCGACAGTTTCGACGACGTTCAAGGTTGGGCGTTCAATCTTACATGCATGAAAAGCTAAAAATACGAGTCGTTAGATCCTACAATTTCGGAGCACCCAATTTTTGAACGCATAATCTTGGCGAAGTGTAACCCACATGCGTTACAGAGTGTTCCAGGGCCCTTGGGACCACGGCGCCACACCGGCGTTTCGTTAGCGTGACACTTGAGGCACATCCGGTGCTGAAACATGGCATCATTTTTATGCAAGTGGCCCCCTGACGTCATGGAGCCTGCATGATTTTTCCTGTATCCGTTAGTTCGCAAATTTTGATTTCGGTAAATCGCGTGCCTTTCATTAGCGATAACATGGGGGGAGTTTCCCATATCGCTCTTACCAGCTCCGTTTGTATATGAAAAAGGGAATTCTCGAATGATCTGCAAGGAGCAGCCCAGCATATTGGGTCTAACTGATTGCTCATAAGATTCTCGAAGAGGTACGTTTCTCCTCGGTTCAAGACGTTTTCGAGGGCTCGAAATTTCAAGTGGTTGTGATTGCAACAGACCAATGCATTCTTGATCATGCCGCGTGAAAAGAGACTTAGTACTGGGACAGTGAGATACTGTCCCCACCGAAACCCACGGCACAACGTTGGGTATGGAGGGAGTTCTCAGACAATCAGCTAGAGGAAATCCCAAGGTCTTCTTGGGAAAATTTTCCTTTTGAGCTCTTTTTGACCATGAAGCTAGTGTGTCAGGGATCAAAAAGCCAAGTTTTGTAATTCCCACTGGCTTCGATTTCTGCAGCTCGTTAGTCGGCTTCTGCACCTTTGGTGGGGATCGGTTTGATTTCGAGACCACTGGAGGAAGCTCTGACAGCTTGGAATTATTTTGGCAAATCTCTTGGGATGAGGTTGGTTTGAAGTTCTGCAGAAGTTTTGTCAAGATAAACGGTTCCTGGAATATTGGCTGTCGCGGAACTTCTTCCAATTCTTGTGTCGTGGCTGAAATTGAAGTAGGAAGTTCGTTGGTTGTATTAGGAGCTGGATCGAGTTGGTCATTGTTAATGAGGTTGCTTGAGCTTGAGAAGTTTTGCCGCTGGCGGGTATCAATTTCTAACCACAGTGAGCCAAGAATTTGAGAGCTCAAGAAATCCTCCAAAAGAATGAAGCGAGTAGACTTACAGATTCTTGAAGCTTCTTCTTGCATTTTGATTCCGGCTTGAAGTTCTCTAGTTCCTAAATTGTTTTCCACCATTTTAGTCTTTAACTCTGGAATGACTACTTGTAATTGCTCAAGAAAGAAATTCCAATGATCTGGTTGACAATGGGGCATGAGGGTGACAGCCAAAGGACAAGCAATGCCATTTAAGCACGTCACAGCAACAATGGCTTCCAAATGAGTCTCAGCAGTCAAAATCTTTCCGCAGTCAATCCACATGCCACAACAATCAGCAAAGAGAGTGCGAGCCGAAGGAGAAGATAGAAAGGCTTGTGACACCAACGGAACCAGGGATGACAAAAGAGGTACCGAAATACGATCACGTTGGACGGAAGAGTGCCAAGTATCTTTACTATCAAGGGTGTCCAGGTTTTCAACTAGAATCCATCCATGAACTTCAGCCTGAAGATGAGCCATAGCATTGGCGTGCCAAAAGTGACACAAAACAGCACCTAAATAGTGGTTTGGTGGAGATCGTGAGGTAATTTGACATCCATACCTTTTCATTTTTAGGCGCATTTCGTATAAAGTACTTGGCTCTAAGTTGTACTCGTAATTTTCCAGCACAAATGCGCAAATTGCAACTGGCGAGGCCCCAAGAGGAACCCATCGCTCTATAACAACTTGAACAGCTCGCCATGGAGGCTCGGGAAGCAAGGTAGACTTGCAACAATGTGCAGAATGCCTCAATTCATTATTTCTACCCTGGCCAATCACTACTTTAGTGCCATCCCACTCGATGGTCAACTTCATTTGGCAATTTCTGTCTGTCTGAGCATCGCATCCATAATGTAAGATTGTTCCGGTCTCTGTGGGCTCGCTTTTTCTGAAGCAAATATTGATACCTAGCTTGGCGAAATATAACTCGGCATCAATTACTGCCTCCTGGAGTGTTTGAGGCTCCCTCGTGGGTACGTATACTTGATGGAAGTATTGTTTATCCATAAGGAGTGGAAGTTGTGAGTTGTTTTGACTAGATAGGTGTCAATGAAAGGGCACCAAAGGGCTGTATGCACGATCATGCTATATCTCAGAACAAGTATTTTTCAAGCTTCCAAAAGCGCGATTTGAAACAGAGAGACCTGGCTTAAATAAAAAAAATATAAATGAGGCGCAATTTATGTCGAACTTGGGAAGCTTAAAGTTGATAATCATAAAGATACATGTATATGTTCATCATTGAATCGGCGATAATACATCTTAGTTACCTTGATTGGTCTTGAAAACATGCATCGTATCGTCATCATGGTCATACTTTTCTGCGAATCCCTTATAGAGTGCTCCGTTTAAATTATGGAAAAGTAAAGGCTCGCATTTAATGCTTTGCAAAACCCGATGCATGAAAAATATTCTCGCCCCATGTTCTACTGAAAGTTACAATGCTCCACGATTTCATCAAAACACATAATATACACAACGTAGAGCTACACGAGGGATTGGGTCAAGTCGAGTTGGATAAGGCTACTAGAATTCAGTTGTATTACATGAGTTATGAAAGCATAAGATTGTATTTTTCAGCCGACATATTTAAGGACCTGTTGATCTCATCAGACCAGAATAATTATTTTACCCCCCAAAAATATTTTATCGCGAATGTACCACGTAATGAACGCAACAAACAAAATTGCGGAGGTTCAAGTATGTGCTTGAATCAAACCAGCAATTCCACTTACCCACTCACACCGCTGCATTCGTTACCCTCAATAAAACTTTAACCTCAGGTTTTGGGTACTATGATCCCCGAGTACAAAGTTCTCGAAACCCGACAGGAGGGGACGCAGGATTTGATTGGTACTTGAGATTCTTTAAATCTGTTTCAAGATTATTTTATGACAGCGCATTTGAAGAAAAATATCAAACAGCTCAAACTTTTAGTTGAGTGATGTACCTCTAGACTGCTCTAAGTAGCCTTTCAATGGCCTGTAAGTACATATTCGTACCATATTAAATCGATTGGGGGATCACCCGAGCAAAATCTCTACAGAAGATATGAAGAGCTATCCTCCCTTCACAGTATTCTACTTTACGTATAAGGAGTTAATTTTCGAACGCGTGCACGTGAAGTCGGCGCATACCGGCATCCTCATTATCAGGAAACTGACAATCCCGTCAACGTGGTCTTTGGTAGCGCTCATACTATGATCCAAGTCGGTTTAGACCTCTCCTGCTAATGATGAACCATTCTACTTAATGATTGTTTTTCGTGCGTGAGCTGACAGATTTCAACCCCGAACAACTGTCTCTCTAATTTGGTTCAAGATTACACACAGACCTCGCAATGTAAATCAAAAGGGGTGAGAGGGGGAAGGGTGAGGGGAAAGTGTAACACGCGCCTTTCGATAGATAAGTTTCAAGAACAACGACCCAGAAACTGGTAAAAAGTGTTTGACGAATCCTCCACCCTGAGGGATACCCGATTAATTGAAATGAAAGATGGAACTCGAAGTCAATAGACCTTTGGAGCGTAGTAGCATTTCACAAAGTCAATGAGGTTAAGTCATTTCTCATTTTCAAGAGATTTTCCATATCACCTTAACCGTGAATTTTGGTTCAAATTTCAACCTCACAGTAATGCGAATGCTGAGAAAAGAAGCCTGGTGCACGTAGAGACCAAAAACCACTGAGAGTAATAACATCAACAAGCAAGTATGACTCTTTACACTGGAAAAGCCTGCATGGGTGACCAACTCATTGCAGTTCACCCTTAAATGAAATATTTTGATTTCATCTTTAATCCCTATATTCCTCAGATTCATGACGAAATTACTCGATGAATATTATTTTGAGACCAAAGATCGGTGTGTAAAAGGTAGGGATTTTGCCAGCAAAAACTCCAATTTCAAGAACTACACCATGTTTGACACTCCCCCATACTCAGAGTTCATGACAACTGAGAAAACCAAAGAATCAGAAAACGACTTATCTGGGTCGTCCACTTTGAAGACCACAAAAGGAAACAAACGTTTCCTCAGAAGAAGCCCCAAACTAATTTTCAGCACGCTCGAGATATCTAAAGTTACCAACCAGCCACCACTCTCCCTTTTTTCTGAATCCTTTAAGATGCCGAAGTTGAAAGTAAGGGTGTCAGACATCAAGACTTTCTTAATGCCAAAAGATAAAACCACATCCCCAAAGAGACACAACCCGATCTTTGCTATTGACTCCGAGGATGAGTCGTCGGAGCAAACAACAATGTATTACAATCTTGAAAGCACGGAAAGTGATTTTCTGGGGTACTTGACCTCTGATCTGGAGTTCCAAACTTTTAATGACGACACTTATTTTCAGAAAGGGGACTTGCCCCGCACGCTCAATTTTCAAAACTTGTCTCTCTTGACCGAAAGGTATATCTATTGAATAAAGTTTCTTCTCAGAGAATGTCAATACAAAGAAGATTTTTTGCTGAAGTTTTGCAAAAGCTATAATTCGAGGGTTCCTGCTTATGCACCCTTGACCATTCCCGCTACAAGGGGACACAACAGCTTGTTGGCAACCCAAAATTAAAAACATTGCTCGGCGGCAGTTGTTTATATCAAATCATGAATTAAAAGATCCCTTGAAATCCCTGAAATGTAAGTAAATTCCTTATTGATCGATAGAACGACAAAGGGGGATTTTGGATATCTGTCCCTCATTTAATTTGAGTGGACGTCTATTGACAACCTGCGTGAGTGAATTGATATTGGCCGAAGTGTTTCTTATATTCACTCATCGGTTCAGAGTACACTTGTATCGCAAGCATTGATGGGCTTTCGAACTTCGAAGATTCTTTAGGTTGCAAAATTAATACTATGAGCACTTATGGTCTTGATTCAGGGAGGTACCACCATAGCCCGACCTTCTCTCTCAACTCGAAAAATCAAGAATAGATCCAAGCTTTCATCAAAATCCATCTCACGAACCTCACACAAAAAGTCAGAAAAGCAAGCCACAAAGAAAATTCTAGTAGCTTGGGCCACCAAACTAGCCACTATCACCAGAAATTGCGCTCGCTGCAACATACACCGTGAACTTGAGCAACTGAGGTCTTCGCCTTCCTCAATCCATTCGAACAATACTGCCATAACCAGTAGGATCATCAGCAAAAGCGTCAAGGCAGCAAATTTCCATCTTTTCATAGCAACCACCCCCGTCAAACTGATCATAGGTCCCAGCATCGCTAGGAAAAACTCTGGCCCATCACTCAGATCAGTGAACACCATGCAATCAAGTATGAGCAGGGCAAAGGCAAGAAGTGTGTTGATTAAGGTTGTGGCCCCATAAAGTTGGCCTATGGCAATGTCTCGTTCCAGTTTTCGCCAATTTCCAAGCCGTGGATAATCTGGTATTATCGCATAACACACAATCAGGCACACGGCGATACAGAGGTTACCCACCGCCAGACACATAGTGGCTAATATTAAATTGCAGTTGCGATTATGGCACCACCAGTTCTGGTGGATGAGGAGAGATATCTTAGCAATCATTAGTAATGCCAGCCCGATCGCACTCCCTATAGGCAACCAGGGATAAATTGGAGTCCAGTAAATGTGCACAGTCATAACTACCATCATACCAAAGTTGATGTGTACAATCAGAAGCAGCAACATTCCAACCTTGCCGCCTACATTGATAGCGGCGATTATGATGTCGGATACTAAATAAATCAACCACACCACCAGGAGGCCATCTGATGTGGGCAAAATTGCCGGGGGATGAGGCTCGTACACTTCAACACATGTTCTCCAGTCATCTTTGGTTAGCGTGATAAACTGCCATAACCTAAATCCCACGAGTACAACTCTTATTGTGGTAGAAAGTGATGCAAGAGCCACAAGAGCCACGCTCAATTGGTGGTCATCGACCCGCACGGAGAGCACTAAAATAGCCAACCACACACCCAACATGGATAAATCAAGAGCAGTAAGCATAGGCCAACACCTCATATCTCGTCTCAAATCCTTGAGACACAAGGCGTAAAACAACAGGATCAGAAACAGACCAAAGCAGACTATGAATAAGATAACTTCGTGAAGCACACCCGTAATCACTAAAGAAGCCACGCACAATGCTAAATATCCCAATCGCATGGTATCGGCCAAGGGGCCTAGCATAATTGTCATACATAAATTTGCAGCCAGATTGATTTTAACATGAGCCCGGAGAGTGCAAGGATGCACGTAGAGGCAAGTCCAATCATAGTCGTAAATTGTAGGGGGCGCCCGTAAATGTGAGCTGTAGAACAACTTTGACCTAGGAGTATTCTATTTCGTAGAACTTAGCGTTCTTCGTCACTTTTGAATCTACGAATCTATACCACCAAGAATTACATAAGCAACTATTAATCATTAGCAGAAAAGTTCGGCTTGTCGATAAAACAACGGTAATTACATACAGGAAAGCATTACCGATCTGCAACCGGCTGTGCGATGACCAATTCAACTGGGCTGCTTACAGCCTGGAAAAACCCGAGATACACGTGCCGCATCCCCAGAGAATAATGTCGGCCTTCAGACGTAAGGGTTTCAACCGATAACGCGGCAAAAACAGTTGGCCTCTTATGTTAGTTTCAGCCATTTTGTAATCCATATATTCGCCAAACTCTAGGTGCACTGCAAAGCTCCACCAGAAGAGAGCCAAACTTCGAAGCCAGCTTTCCGTGAATATCCGTTTTGTTGTAGATTTGTATGACACCGTTCTTGTCGTTTGCTTTGTGCTGTCGGCACGGCTTCATGTGATGCCGATCAGCCGTGCATATGCCAGGCGCACCCCCGCTTTGAAAAACCACCTTAACGACACTCTGATGCCACTGTAATGGACAACCACTCGCTTCATCTGATTCCATCATCTGTCGACCTGGCTCTGGGTCACCAGGCGATACCGTTCCACCCTCAGAGTTCTGCCGAAAAGTCCGTAACAGGTACAAGCCCGGCAGTGCACAGTCGGTCGAACTCTAGCTCCGAACCTGAACCCGTGGTCGTGCCTCGGAAGGAAAGAAGAGGACTTTTGTCACTGGTTGTGCTTATTCCAGAACTTGAGAATGCCCGTGCTTACTCCATGTTTTACAAATACGTCATAGTCGCCGTGGTTTCGTTGAGTGCCATTACAGGACCTATGGGCACACTGATTATGATGCCGGCAATCAACGATATCATAACTGATCTTAATACCACGGACCTGATTGTAAACGTCTCAGTGGGTATTTACCTTATCCTGTTTGGCATCTTCCCACTCTGGTGGTCGCTGATGCTGGAGAAATTCGGCCGCCGGCTGGTGTACATGATCAGTTTCACACTCTTCTTTATTTTCTCGATCGGTACTTCTGTGGCTCCCACTATAGGTGCTCTTATCGCATTAAGAGTCATGCAGGGTGGGTGTCTGGCCTCAGTCCAGGCAGTGGGAGCTGGGACTATTGCCGATTTGTTTGAGCCTCGTCAGCGTGGACGGGCAATGGGTTATTACTTTTTGGGACCTCTTTGTGGTCCATTTTTAGCCCCGATCATAGGCGGAGCTGTTGCTCAGGGCTGGGGGTGGCGGGCCACCCAGTGGACATTGGTGATAGTTGCGGGCGTCAACACAGTGATGATTTTCTTGTTGCTTCCTGAAACGCTCAGCAAGCTGGACACGTTATCAGCTGTAACCAAAATGCTTGGAGCTGGTGGCGCGGTTGGCGAGCACACGGTGGAAGCTGTACGCGAAGAGCAATACGACGTCGAGGCCGCTAGCGCTGGTGTACATGAACCACATACTTATGACATTGGTGAGAAGATCCTTGAAAGAGTGGCGACAGAGTTGAGCGCACAGGAGGTGGAGCAAGCAGTCCAGGAGCACGATGTTCCTTTAGTGGATGCAGTTATGCCCTCCTTGACCCGCCTTACAACGAACCGCTCTGACTATTCACGGAAGATCCTTCAACAAACCGTTGACGCCACCAAAGCTAGAACACCCCCAACCGATTGGCGCACTCTTTTGTATGACGTCATAATCAGACCTGTTCATCTGTTGGTGCTTCTTCGGTACCCACCAGTAGGTCTAGTGGTGGCCTATCTGGGTGTACAGTTTGCTAACATTTTCTTCTTCAACTTGACCATTTCCTACATGTACCTGCGGCCACCATACAACTTTCTGCTGATCATAGTTGGGCTAATGTACATCCCCAATTCCGTCACCTACATTTTAGCACTGGTTGTGGGAGGCCGTTGGAACGACTGGTTGCTCCGCAATTACGCCAAAAAGCACAACGGTCAGTTAGTTCCGGAGGCTCGCATCCTGTGGAATATTGTCACAGCTAATGCATTATTCCCACCAGCGTTTCTCATCTTTGGGTGGTGTATTGACAAACACCAGCATTGGGTAACCCCATTGATTGGAACTGCTATTTTTGGGTTTGCCCTGATGCTTTTGATGGGCGCTACAGCAACGTATTTGGTTGACACTTTGCCTGGGAAGGGTGCTACAGGTATTGCCCTTAATAATTTGGTGCGGCAGGTGCTTGCAGCCGTAGCCACATTTGTGGTTGCCCCGGCTCTTCAAGGCATCGGACCGGGGATTTTATTTTCCATTCTTATTGGCATCATGATGGTGTGGAACGTGTTGCTACTCTACCTTAAATGGCGTGGGGACCACTACCGGGATAATTATGATGTGGCTGCGTTATACGCCAAATTGTAACTTATAGATTTTGATAGAAATAGACACGAGTATAAGAGGCGGAGAAGGAATGAAGTGCAAGAAACGCACACACCTACGAGCATAGGGTGTCGTGCCCGGCAATTACAACCAATACCTCCATACTCTTATGGGAATAGGGCTAAACCCTACCTCACGTGACGCAATTTTTCAAGGTTTGTGTGAGCCGCACGGTAACCACACACCGCGAAAAAATGGGTCCTAAAATTTTTCACCTGTAACGTCAGACCAATAATCATGTCCGCCCCCATCACTAAGGAAAAGCAAGACCAGGAGCAGGAGCAGCTGATCTACAAGATCAGAATCACCTTGACTTCCACCAAGGTCAAGCAGTTGGAGAACGTTTGCGCTAACATCATCCGCAACGCCGTCCAGAACGAGTTGGTCAAGAAGGGTCCCGTGCGCATGCCCACCAAGGTCCTTAAGATCACCACCAGAAAGACCCCCAACGGTGAGGGTTCCAAGACCTGGGACTGCTACGAGATGCGCATCCACAAGCGTGTCATCGACTTGCAGGCTCCCACCGCCATCGTCAAGAAGATCACCCAGATCACTATTGAGCCCGGTGTGGATGTCGAAGTCACCATTGCCGCCTAAGCGCGCCAATGACCTTGTATCATCATCAACGTTGGCGGTGCGGGTGCTCGGCTGAGTGGTAGAGTCGTGGGGCGTTTTTGAAACGCGTATTGGGGACATTGTCTGCAGTGCTCTAGGCGTTATACCAGGTGTGGAGAACACACCTAGACGTTGCGGTGTTGCTATCAGGATTGTGGGCGATAAATCGTCAGTGTTGTGTATAATATAATTGGAGCAACGATTATTGGTAATTATAAATTTTGTAGCATTATGAGATTGTGGTCCGTTTAGGCCGGAGAAGTCTCGACGTGATGCATAGCGTATGGTTGAAGATTCATCAGTTCCCATTATAGTCGTTCGCGTACTCTCGTACATCGAATTTAACCACGGCTACTCTAGAGATTACCGACCTTTGAAGTGCAATATGTTGGAGGCTACCGACTTTATCATTAGTTACGTTACTCCATTTCGCGCGCTTATGCTGTAACAGCGATCATCAACTCCCATATGTCTACCCCTCACCAGGACCAAGCCTACTATCGGAAAGGCTTTTCCAAAGCCATCAGCGACACTCACAATTGGCGCTCAGTGGAAAACGCAGTCCCATTTATCATCCCTTACCTCAAAAAGAACCAGAAATTGCTCGATGTAGGGTGTGGCCCAGGGCTGATTCTGAAGGACTTGGCGAATTACGTCAGCGAGGTTGTAGGACTTGAGACCGGTGAAGAGCTCCTTCAAATTGCCCGCCTGCAGTGCTCGGGCGAAAACGTTAAGTTTGAGATTGGTTCAGTGTATCTGTTGCCCTTTAACGACAATGAGTTCGACGTGGTGTTGGCGTCCCAAGTTGTAGTCCACTTGGAAGACCCGGTGACGGGTCTCAAGGAAATGGCCCGAGTGTGCAAGCCGGGCGGTTTTGTGTGCGTCAAGAATGGGGACATTGATATGACCACGGTTTACCCTGAGAAGTACGCACCTGCTATCAGAGATGCGATGCTTCTGATGATCCCTACTACTACCTCGAAAATAGCAGGCCGTGAACTCGTGGCCAAATCCCTTGAGGCTGGTTACGAAAAAGGTAACATAACTTACTCAACATCTACGTGGAGTGTAGGTGACCACGACGGCCGTGTATGGTGGGCAGACATGCATATTGGTCGGTTGAACGAGCTGAATGAGTTAGATCATGAGAAAGACAAGCGCAAAATTGATGCTGCTGTTGACGCGTGGAAACAATGGGCCGAGGATGATGCCGGTGTGCTTTTGTTTGTCCACGGAGAAATTGTCTACAAGAAGCCAGCGTGATCAATCGATAATGTCTAGGCTCGGCCTTTCTAGGTAGTTACCTGCTACTTTTAATACGACGATTATGACCAATATAAGAATGTGCATGTATTCATGAGGCTTTCTAGCGGCTAACTAGCCCTGAAAGGCGACGACCCCATGTAGTGCAACGTCGGTCTAAAATTACCCTAACAAACTCCACTCGTTTCGTATAATGTCAGTATTCTACAATCGATCAATTTGATTGTTATGACAGCAGAGTCCTTTAATTCTCTGGAGTGAAGCACATATATTTTCCTCTCCTTACTTCACACCCCCATTTCCCGCTCGCCTCTCGTAGCAATGTATCTGTGCGCCTTCGCCACAATTGTCACGCGGTGGGGCTGATGCGACAAAGGCCAGCACTATACAACTGAGACCAAGAAACGATGGCTAGACCTATCCCTGTTTCAAATATGAATTGTCGCTAGCTAGTAACCGAACATGTAGCACGTCTACTTTGTTACAGATGGGTCATACGACCATATACGACTGTCCACGCGTTAGGCATTCGCCTAGATATTTTCTAGGCCGGATCAACCGAACAAACCCACTAAAGGAGCACCAAAACCTTTTAAACACCTCAAAGCGCAGTATAAGCTTTTCCGTTCATCCAGTATGCCATACAGGTAAATCTCAATCCGTCTCTTTTACTCTCAAACCAGCTAGGTGACTGCAAACTTTGGACCCGTGCGGCTTAGACGCTCGTCCCTGCACAATTGCCAGTGATTGCTAACCACACAAACCCTATCACCCATCACCATGTTTGAGCTGATCGTTGCCAATCTCCTCAACCGGGTGCTTGGGCTGTATGTGGAGAACTTTGATCTGCGCCAGCTCAACATTGGCATCTGGCTGGGTGCTGTCAAGCTCCGCAACTTAACCCTTAAGAAAGAGCTGTTGGACCAGTTGGACTTGCCATTAGATGTGGTGTTTGGCCAATTGGAAGAGCTCACACTTCAGATCCCGTGGTCGAATCTCAAGCTGAAACCCGTCCAGGTGGAGATCAATGGGTTTTATTTGCTTGCCAAGCCGACTTTGTCCCACTCTTACGATGAAAAGGAGGCCACCCGACGTGAGCTCGCTGTGAAGCGGCAAAAGATAGACCAGATGGATATCGTTGACGAAGAGCGGGCACAGATGGCTCTGGCAGACCAGGAAAACCTGGCGCTGTTCACTGAGTCCTTGGTGACCAAGGTTATTGACAACTTGCAAGTGACCATCAAGAATATCCACGTGCGGTACGAGGACACCGAGGGTCAGGGGCTTGCTGACGAGCCTTATGCCGTGGGAGGTCTGTTGGCCGAGTTGCTGGCAGTGCTGACCGACGACTCCTGGGTGCCCAGTTTCGTGGCTATTACCCGAGAGTTTACCCGCAAATTGCTCACATTGGAGCAACTTAGTTTGTATATGGACACCGGTACCGACCTGATATACAGTGACGACGCCGATGCCACAAAGAAAGCGTTTGCCAGTGGTCTGGAGCAGTATTTGCTTCGTCCGGTGTCAGGTCTGGGTAAAGTGACGATGCACAAGGGTGGAGCAACGGCACTGACGCCTAAAATTGATGGTGACGTGCTGTTCGAGGAGTTCGGACTTGTTTTAGACGACAACCAGTATCAGGACCTTGTAGCAACGGCACTGAAGTTCCACTGGTACCAGAAAACCAGCAAGTATCGCAAGTTTAAGCCAGACACCAAACCCCTGGAAGATCCTCTTGGGTGGTTTCGGTTTGCCGCAGAGGCAGTGCTTGATGAGGTCCACACGAAGCACGAGCAGTGGACATGGGAGCATTTCAAGAAGCGGCGTGATCAGCGTAAGGAGTACGTCGAGCTCTACATTGACCGTCTTATTGGCAAGAACCAGGACTTCATGGGCACTGACCCGCTTAAAGAGCTTGAGGACGAGCTTTCACTCGAGGATATTGAGTGGTTCCGCGGTGTAGCCCGCAAGGAGATGAAAGAGAAGGGACTTAAGCCCAAGGCCACCCAGGCGCCGCAACAGAAGGGCTGGTTTGGTGGCTGGTTTGGTGGAGGAGGCAACAAGGCCCAAGGGTCCGACTCGGTGCCTGCCGATGACACAGTTGTTCCAGGCACGTTTTCTCTTTCTCAAGAACAACGGGACGCACTTTACGACACGATTGACTTTCACGGCACTCCTGAGCCCGAGCCACAAACTATGCCTCGAGAGTGGGTTCAGTACTCAGTGCGGGCTCACTTACACCGTGGAGGAATCACAATCAATCGCAAGGCGGCTTTGCTCGGAGAGATGGTGTTTGAAGGATGTGCCATAGATCTCAAGGCACGTACGGATCTGAATCTTGTGGAGTTCAATCTCAATGAGTTCCGAGTTGAGGACGGTACGGGCACTTCTCTTTACAAACATGTGGTTTCCGTACAAGAGCTTGGCCATGAACACGAAACGGAGCTTGACGACGATGACGCCGACCCGTTCCTTTCGATCAGCTATGAGGATAACCCCTTGGATGGGGCTGCGGATAAGTCGGTGAAGGCGGCCCTTAAACTGATGACCATTTTCTACAACCCTCACTTTATTGAGGCTATTGTAGCGTTCTTCACCCCTACCCAGCTTCATTTAGATACTATGGGTGCGATTATGAATGCAGCTCAGGACCGAGGAGGTGACTTGGTGGCACTGATGACACGCATTGGTCTCCAGTATGCGCTAGAGGAGCACCAGACTATTCAGGTGGTTCTTGACTTACAAGCTCCTCTCTTGATTATGCCGTTAGAGCCACTGAGCTACCGGCTGCCAGTAGCCATCCTTGATGCTGGCCACTTGCTGGTGGAGCTGGAGGAGGCAGACAAGGAACGTATGAGACAGATTCGGGCGAAACCGAGTTATGATGCGGAGGATTGGTCAGCCCTCAAGAAGCTTATGTACGATCGATACCGATTGCATTTGCGAGACGCTCAGTTCTGTGTAGGGCCCGATATCCGGCTGACAATGGAGCTGTTACACCGAACGGGAGCAAACCCCACGGCAATTTTGGACCGCTTCGATTTGTCACTTGATCTAGGGGTGCTGATAATGCCTGAGGCCACTCAACTTGCCAAAGTGACATTGGCCGGTGATGTGCCCCAAGTTATGCTCACAATCAACGATTTCCAATACCGAACGCTTATGGAGATTATTGATCGGGCCATCCCTGACTTCACACCTCCCGAGGCGCCTAGGGCTGGCAAAAACGACGCTATGAAAGCGGTGGCAAGTCAAACTGCCCAGGAAAACCTGCGTGTGCGTGATTACCAGACTGATACTAAACAGCACGTTTTCGAGCTCGACTTAGTGCTCGAGCAAGTAGAGTTCCGATTGCTGCGATGTACCAATTCTAAGACTATGGCTACTCTGCCTTTTGTTGACATGCGTGGCCACCAGTTGACGGTAAATTTCTGGAACCTGATTGAAGATATGCACGTCGACGTTGTATTGGCTGCGCTCGAAGTGTTGACTGCGGAGAAGTTACGGCTTATTGGAGAGTGGCCCGAGGTTGACGATACAGAGGCCACGGATCTGCTGGCTGCTCCTAAGGAGCTGGATATCTACCTTGCCGTTGACTCGGACGATCTGCTAGATCCAACGACGGTAGTAACAGCACCGAAAAAGGGCGACAAAGAGCTTGATGAGGGTTCAGCAAAAACCAGGGATCTGACCAAGCTGGGCACCCACACAAAGCCCAGTACCCCCAGTAACCAGACTTCTGACCCCATTCTTCGAGTCGAGTATAACCGTCACACCCGTATTGCTCATTGGCAAGGCCGTGATATTGAAGTGGACGACCTGACGGTGGCTGTGGATATCACAGCAGTGCACTTCGTTATTTGCCGTAAGCTGTGGCTCCTGATTTTCAACTTCATTCAAAATACTTTTGTGGATGACAACCCGCCGCCTATTCCTGCGGATGCATTGGCACATAATAGTCCCGCAGAAGAAGCGGCTCCGGCTCAGATCAAAGTGGACGTGGGGCTTCACCGAATCCGGTTTGACTTCGTTGAGGACGCTGGTGTTGTGGCTACTGCCCGACTTGACAGCGCTGATGTTAAGTGTCTTATATGGCCTGAAGCGCAGGATATTAGTGGGCAATTGGGGAAGTTGGTGCTCGAAGAAGGAGAGCTGCAAAGGCGGCTTCTCAAAATTGATCTGGACAATACTGTCGAGTTTGTATACCGCACCTTTGACCCCCATACCAATACTAAGGATTGGGCCCAAGAAGTCGAAGTGCACACAGGTGCAATGGTGGTGACTTTTGTCGAACTGTCATTCATGCGATTGGCCACGTACTTTGATCAGTTTGCACAGATGAAAGAAATGTACACACGAGCTCGAGATGCCCTGGCTGCTATTGAGGGAGGAGAGACTCGTTTTGACTTTGTGATCAATGCGCCAACAATTGTGTTTCCTCAGGTGAACGACTACGCGCGCGTTAAGCTTGGTCAGTTGTACGGGTCCAACCAGTTCAAGGATGGCCACAATAATATTCATTGTGGTGTGCGAGACACCCTGGTTGCGACATATTTTGAGTTTGCTGCTGGAGCACAGAAACTCACCGTGGTTGACAACATTGATATTTCGTTTGACATTGATTTAACGGATGCTAATGCTGTTGTCAAGGGTGTCACTCCTGCAATTAATGTCCATTTGACAGAGCTTCAAGCACGCTACTTGGCTAAATTGGTGGCAGCTGTTCAGAATGTAGCTGATTTTGATTCGCCAGATCTTGGAGACGATGAGATGCTTCGAGAAGTGGCGTATGAACAGGCCAATGCCAAAGCGGTAGCTAACTTTGACCACCGGATGCTGGTTGGAGAGACAAAGCCACAGGAAGCGGATACACCTCAAGAGATTGTCGACGACGTTGTTGAGCTGCCGCCACCGGGGAAGAAGCCTATGGCATTTTCTGTGGACGTACTGATCCCGCTGGTGCTGTTGACACTTTACGATCGCACTGCGAATGAGCTCGAAGTGTCTGGGTGCCAGCTCACTAGGCTTGAGCTCGGTCAATTTAGTGGACAGGTGGCTTCCAAGGACGGGGAAGACTGGGCAGCAGAAGTGCTGATGGCAAAGGTCGGTGTCACGGACCTTCGTGCCGGCTGTTTATCCAAGTATAAGGATATTATTCCCAAGAGCGGCGACGATGACCAATTCCAGGTATCCTTGACTAAGGAGGGCCGGGCAATAACGGTTGTAATGGCGGTGGACAGGCCCACGATTGTAATTTCTCTCGACTGGGTCATTGAAGTTCAGGCTTTCTATGGTCGTTTCAGCAGGGCCGATGCTATGACAGAGATGAGAAGGGCTCTGGTACAACGGCGGCTTCTGGAGCTGCGTCGAGCTCTGGTTGTGGCTCCTCCCCCCCAGGATAACAACGAATCTGATACCGTAATGGGGTACACGGTACTGGTGGTTAGTCCTCAGGTGATCCTTTTAGCGGACCCGACTCAAATCGATACTAAAGCCCTTGTGTTCAAGGCGGAACAGGTGCTCGTTACGCAGCAGCACGTTACAAGTGTTGCAGCCAATAATGTTGGTCTTTACCTTGGCTCCATGAACAACTTGAACCTGAACTATCGCATCATTGATGACTTCTCGGTGCTGTTTGCGTACAATACCGGAGATAACGCCCCCGGCACGCTCATGACAACTATCCACATGCTGATAGATCCGTTGCTTATCAAAGTTTCTGTGAAGGACATTCGCTTGGCCATGGTAGTGATCAACCGGGCCACGGAGATAGCAGCCAAGCTCGAGGATGAAAACGGGGATGAACACGATGATAAATCTCTGGGCATTTACACGTTTGACGATTTGCGTCGGTCGGTGGCAGAGTATGCGCCGTCCATTGTACTGGCCCTTGAGCCTCGTGATGTCCCCGAGCAGCCAAAACTCACAGTAAATGGCGAAGAAATGACGGCTTCATTTGGTGGGGCTCGCTTTTTGCTTATCGGTGACGTGCACGAGTTGCCTGTGATTGACATGCACATTCTGCCATTCGAGGTTAAAGCCACGAATTGGCTGCTGAACCTTTCAGGCGAGGTTCAGCTCACCCTGCATGTGAATATCTTCAACTACTCGCAACTGCTGTGGGAGCTGTTGATTGAGGAGTGGCCGCTCGCAGTGTATGTGACTCGACCAGCGACTACATTGAGCGTGGATGTAGTTCTGCGTAAGCTCGCCGAAGTAACACTCACTCTGCGCACAGTGGCTCTTTTGTCCCAGCTTCAGCTCATGATTGCCAATGTCGACGAGCCACTCAAGCCTCGTGGCGAAGACAAGCCCTACGTGATTAAGAACGAGACCGGCTACCCGGTGCGCGTGTATGCAAGCTCAAAAGAGGGGGTCAAGCTTGATATCGCTTCTGGAACCACTGAGCCCTGGGCATTTGAAGATTGGACAGAGATTAGAGAGCGCATGCTGGCCACAAATGATGGTATGCTTACGGTGGAACTTGTCGATCTGATGTACGAAAGCACGTCCGTCTCCCTTCGAGGCGAGGGCGAAGAGGTATATGCTTTGGAGCCCAAGCTGGGAGTCGCTCATACACGATTAGTATGCGACATTGTATTACAAGCTGACAATGTGAAGCAAGTGCGGTTGCGACTGACGGTCACTTTTGAGAACAAGCTGGATGTTGCAGTACGACTTCAAGTATCAGGTTGCAGCCAACCCCAAGAGATTGAAGTAGCTCCGCGCCAGAACACCGCGTTGCCCATCGATGTCGTCTACTCAGGAGAAGTGCGTCTCGCCCCCAAGGATCATCCGTGGTCTACCAAAGCCATCAGCTGGAAAGCGCTCAAGCAACAATCTCTGATGGTGGTTGAGTGTCCAGGTCAAGAACAACTGTACTACTACCAGGTGGAAGCCCAATACGACCCTAAGGAGCCGCTTGCGCAAGTATACCCACACATGCACGTCGTCGTTCTGCTGCCAGTGGAAATTGAAAACTTGTTGCCGTTCAACTGCAAGTATCGGTTGCACAACAAAACTCGCAAGAAACTGTGGTCAGGTACAACCGCTGCAGGTGATACCCTGTTTTTGCATGTCGCTACGGCTGCGGATACACTTCTCTTGCTGGTAGAGCCTGAAGGTTATCCACGATCCGAGTTTGCCACGGTGTCGGGGTCAGGAGTTGACTATGCCCTTGTTATCAATACACCGGCTCATTTGGAACTTCGGGTTCACTACGCTACTGGCCCTAACTTAAGGCTTGTTGTATACTCACCCTACATCATCCTTAACCAGCTGATGCAAAACCTCAGTATCTGTGAAAGAGGCGATCCGTCCAACATGTTCCGGCTGGAATGGCGTGATCCCAGACCTCTTTTATTCAATTACGCTGGTGGAGCTAATCCCAAACTGCGTGCCCAACTCAAGTGCGATGATCTGGTACTCACTGATCCGATTTCGTTTGAGCTGGTTGGTCAGGCTGTGGCTGTGAGTTCGCAAATCGTTGGGAAACAAGTTGAACGCAACTTTGCTGTGGCTGTGAACGTAGGTGATGGTCGCTACCATCATACGAAGGTGGTTTCGATTACGCCTCGGTACGTGGTGCGCAACCGATACTCGAAACCGTTGCTTGTGCTTGAGAATGGGGCTGTAAACCACGTCAAGGTGGACGCCGGCGCAGATGTACCTCTTTACAATCTCCACAGACTGCAGGAACGTCAGGTATTCTTAGCCTTCTCTACGACTCATTGGTCGTCGCCGTTTTCCATTGATGATGTGGGTCAGGTGCTGATTAAGGTACAACACGAGACGAGTCAAGTTCTTATGAAGGTGATTGTAAGAATGGTTGGTGCTACTATCTTCATTCAAATCGAGGATCTGGACAATGCGTGGCCTTTCTCATTGCGCAATTTCACCGACCACACCTTTTACATCTTCCAGGGGAACCCCAATGTTAACGAGAATGGTGAAGTGGTTAAACACGACACCAACTACAAGCCGGTGTACTACAAACTCCCGCCCCGACTGGTAATGCCGTACGCTTACGACTATCCACTGGCCATTATCAAGGAGATTGTAGTCCGCGGGGAGAATCACGAACGTGTTTTGAACCTCCAGGAAATTGGAAAAATGCGCCCGTTCCGCGTGGGTAGTGACAAGGTTGACATGGACGTCATTGCCGAAGGCCCAACTACCGCTCTTGCCATTACGCCACATGTTGGCGCCAGTGACTCTCGGTCGCTAACTTCAACAGCCGCATCCACGGCGGCTCTGGCCGATGACATTGACCGTGCTGACGATGAACTGACGCTGATCCGGGTGGTTGGCAAGTTTGAGGGTATCGGGGTGCTGTTGGTCAACCTGTACCGATCCCAAGAGCTTTGTTATGTTACACTCCGTGGGTTGGAATTGCGCTACAATGAGCTGGACCTGTTACAGAATGCTAGTATGAAGGTTAAATGGATCCAATGTGACAACCAGTTATATGGAGGCGTCTTCCCTATCGTGGTCTACCCACTGGTTGTACCGAAGCTGGGCCGCGATATGGCTGCGCACCCCGCATTTCTGGCTGCTGTGCTGAGAGTGAAGGACCGCGAGGATACTGATGTCAGCCTGGGTATTGTCTTCATCAAGTACGCTACGATGCTTTTGCAGGAGATGCTGATTGAGATTGATGAGGACTTCTTGTTTGCTGCCATGGACTACGCTAGATTCCCAGGCGCAGCTTGGCATGGATCCACCGAGGATACCCTTTTTGACCCTGAAGGAACTACCCCATTGCCTCATCCTAGCCACTTGGATGGCCTGCTGATGGATGTCTACTTTGAAGCACTCCACTTGCAGCCAGTGGCGCTCAACGTTTCTTTCATGCGTACAGAACGAGTGAACCTGGGTGATGATGAAGAGGGCACTGGTGGAACCGTGATGTTTTTCTTTGATATTCTCACCATGGCTGTTGGTAATGTAAACGACGCGCCTATTAAGTTGAATAGCCTTTTCATCGAGAATCTCCGTCTGTCACCCGCACTTCTCATGGACCTGATGCAAAATCATTACGCTCAACTGGTCTTCTATCAGTTGCACAAAATTTTGGGTCTGGCTGATTTCCTTGGAAACCCAGTGGGTCTTTTCAAACATCTTTCCCTGGGAGTCATGGACATCTTTTACGAGCCCTACCAGGGGTTCATAGTAAACGACAGACCCCAGGAAATCGGTATTGGTCTTGCCAAGGGTGGCTTATCGTTCCTTAAAAAACTGGTGTTTGGTGTCCTGGATCTGGTAGCCAAGGTGACTGGTCTGATTGCGAAGGGTTTGTCAGTGGCAACTATGGACTCGAGGTTCCAAGAACAACGCCGTCAATTTCAGCGTCGCAATCGTCCGAAGCACGCTCTTTATGGATTTGGACTGGGGGTAAACTCATTCTTTGATCTGGTAGCCCTGGGTGTTGCAGGCGTGGCAACGGCCCCTATGGAGGGCGCCGAGAAAGAAGGCGCGGCAGGTTTCTTTAAAGGGGTTGGACGTGGTCTCGTCGGCCTTCCCACTAAGACTGCTATCGGCTTCTTTGACTTGGCCCTGAACTTCAGTGAAGGGGTACGCAACACAACGACGGTTTTCGATACCGATGGCATAGACAAGGTTCGCATAGCTCGATACATTGCCCCAAACCAACCTGTTGCACGTTATCTGGCGCGCCAGGCGCAGGGTCAATACTGGTTGCGACATTTGGATTCCGGTACTTACCCAAACGAGGTTTACGTTGCTCATTTGGTGATGCTGGGCCAGGAAATGTGTGTCATGGTCACCTTCAACAACATCATGTTGTTTAACATCAACCTGTTGCTGACGAAGTGGGTGGTGCCTTTCAGCCACTTACTCGCGGTGCTGGTGGAGCCCACGGGTATTCAGTTAAAGGTTAAAGGCCGTCGTGATGGCCCCTTCTTACCAATTCCCGAGAAGCTGAACAGAACTTATTTGTATCAGCAAATTGGGGTGGCGGTCACCGATTATAACAAAAAGTGTAGAGTAGAACCATAGAGTATACACAGTCAATTCTGAATAGAGTAGTGGCGATTTAGTTGGCAGCATAGAACAGACAAAGATGAGACAACTCGGGAAGTATTACTGAAACATCGTAGCTGTATAAATATTATATTAAAGTTCCCAAAAAGTGATAAAAATTATACGTGATATCTAAGAGAAGGAAGTTTGGAAAAACATTTCCACGAATAGTTTCAGCAAAGAAACTGCTCGCAGGCTATACATTCGGAAACCCCAACCTTACCTACTTTCTTTTGCAGGTTCCCTCTCTGGGTGGTAGAAAAAGAGAAAAATGCGCAAGCCCGGAATCGAACCAGGGGCCCAACGATGGCAACGTTGGATTTTACCACTAAACCACTTGCGCTTCAGATATTAGATGTTTTAAAACGACACCAGATGCTTACATAGGCAATGGCTATTGGGCTGTCACGTGCAAGGCCACACGTGCCTTGCGCGGCTCCGTTCCAGTTGGATCACGGAACTCGTCGAAACGTAAGATTCCGGGTCTTACGAGTAGACTGGAGTCTGTAGATCCCTGCACGGAGCTGACACTTGTCGAGTGTGATTACTCTGGCAATGTCGTGTAGACCTTAGCCGATGTTGGGAGGCTTAGCCCTCCCTTGTAGGATCGACTATATAAGGAGACAGTCCCAATTACTCTCACCATCTGTTCACGGGTTCTTTAGTCCCTAGTATAGCGGTGGCCGTTAGTTCTAACGTATAGCTACCCTTACTTCTTTCAACAGTTTCAGCAGTTACCAGTAACCCCTCCCTGCGGCAGTTGTGTTCCTGTGGTTCCCCTAGTTCTGACCTAGTCCTGGACCTATTATACAACATTAGACACTACTGAAATACAAGTTATATCAAGCTATATGCGACACTTCTTCAAACGGTTGGCTTTGGCTTTGATTTGTTTGGGCTAACTCAAAATTGAGTAGAAAGAAAATAGAAAAGTCGATGTATCTCAAACAAGTAGTTAGGGTACGTTTCAATGCGTTTAGACAATCTAGACACCCCAGAAGATTGCGGCGGTTTTGATTTCACTAAATTTGTAACAGCGATAACCTCGAATGAAACCTTGCAGACTCACCTTGATGTCAAGAAAAAATTGAATACGGATGAAAGGCTGCAACATAAAATTTATTTCATAGGTCAAGCGGGATACTCTCCCAATTCAATCGGAATCGGTGCATTTTCCATTTCGGACGGAGAGCTGCTATTTTGAATATCTGCGACCAGATTTCACATAAACTCCGGTTTGAGCACCATGTGAGGATGCCGAGAAAAAGCAAGCACCTATGCCAACGTCAGCGAGGAAGTGGTTGCTCGGTCATACCGGAAGACCCGTTTTTTGGATATTAGTAACGCATAGAGCAAATATCCACATATAAAAATTTGACATGGTCGGTTGCATAGTGAAACTCATAGCCTTGACGCTTGGAAGATTATGAATTCGGCCAAGAAACACATTCGTACAAGTAACATCAACATCCAGGACGTATTCCACACGCTCGCATAGACGAGGCAGTATAATAGCCTATGCGAGACCCGCATTTACTGAGCCGAACCCGCTTTTTAACGTTAGATGTCGCCTCTCGGCCGCATTCGTGGCGTCCACGGGCTGGTCTTGCCTCATTCTCGCAGAATGCGAAGAGCTCGTCACTACACTGAAACAAATAGACTAACGCCCAAGAATTGCGAATCGCCCAGCAAGGTGTGAAGCTTCTCAAAGTTGTGTTTCAAATCGTTATGTTTACGTCGTTGATGGGCATCAATTTTACGAAAGTCAACATACGAAAGTCGGATGGTCAATCATCAATCGAGAGTTATCAAAATAAGTTTTGATACCAATACTGGAATGATGACATGGTACATTTCCTACTGAGCTGGTCTAAGAGAGCCAGGCTGGGCACAGGTTACAAACGATACCAAGAAACTTAGGGCGTGTATGGGATGCGGATTCGTAAATAGACCCCACATCATGGTCTGCGGGCGTTGGCTGATAGATAGCTCTGATAATCTAGAATGCCGAATGGGGTAAGTCACATCCTAAATTAGGCGTAAACCCATTAGTGAGTCTGACAGGCGAGCGATTCCGTACATCATCAAGTTTCAGATGATTTTGGGTCAAAAATTATCACGGCTGGTGAAACAATTTCCTCGCCCGGAGTGTCGGGCCTTTCATGTTTGTGTCTCAGAATTACACTTCCGATCGGAATCTATTATAAACCTAAAAAATATTCATGCAGGGTGGGATTGTATTTTCTTTAATCACAAAATGTCAACGGCGAAACGCCCTGAATAGTAGCGAGGCGCCTGGTGTGCAAGTTGAGAGTTACCAAAATGAAGCTCTCTCTAATATAAATATCAGGACTTTCATCTCCCTTCTCTTTACTGACAATGCAGATTCTCCAACTTGCTGTTTATTTGGCCTCGGCCTCTGCCGCGATCACGACGATCACCCTGAGCTCTGTTGCCAACCGGAAAGGCATGGAAGAGCTTCATGTGAACGACATTCGTGTGTATCACAACACTTACTGGTCGCTCATTAACAATCAGCTCACCCGGTTCTCTAATGAATTCAAAATTTTTGAGAACGCTGGTTACTGGGACTCCTCTATTCCCGACAAGAAGGGGAAGAAGGTAGTTTCCACGGTTTTCAAGTACTTGTGGAACTACGGATACTTCTCCATCCACTCGCCTCAGTCATCCTCGGAGTACAACTACCAGTTTTACACCGAGAACATCTTCTACAACAGGGGTAGCATGTTCTTGGGTGGTGACGGCTCTGAGACTCAGCCCAAGGTTGAGCTTAAGTCCCCTCACTGGGAGAACTGGGGAGCGATCTCTATGTATCAGGACTCCGGTGCTCAAGGTGAGTACAAGATGGGTATGTCAGGTAAGAACGCTCTTAACGCCGGTTCGATTTGTTTGAAGAATTTCGTGTTCAAGCAGATGAACAAGGTCTACGGTTCTGGTTGTATTCGTGTTGGTGACAACTCGTTGGTTCATCTCACGAACCACCAGACTCCCATCTGGGTCGACCAAACCATCGTTTTGGACTCGTCTGACGCTCACATCTTGACTACCGCTTACAAGGCCCCCTACACTTACAACGTTGCTGGTTTCGGCAAGGGGAACTACATTGCTTCTGAAGGCAAGATTCTCCACTTTAACTACAACTCTGACAATGGTGTTCTTACCATCTACCACGACGAGGCTAAGACTATTGCCATCAGCTTCAAGATTGGTAAGGGCTACCTTCCCACCGAGTTCAAGATTACCACCGCTGAGTTGAACGGTGTTACCGTGGCCAAGAACGCCATCAAGTACTCCGGAACTGTGCCTCTCTCTGCTACTCCCATCCCCAAGAACTACTGCCCTGCCTGTCCTAACCGTATTGCTCAGCCTGGCTACACCGAGCCCAAGCCTAAACCTACCACTACCACTGGGTACTCCACAATGTCCTGGACTAAGGAACCCGAGCTGCTTGCCACTGTTGACCCGCAGTGCACTCCTGCTACCGTGACTGTGTTCAAGGTTTTGGTCGAGTGCGCGACTTGCACTTAATTATACCCAAGTTATTGCGATTGTTGAGTCAATGAGCTCAGTAGTAGTTTCTAATCCCTAGGGGTTTGTATAGAAAATGTATATGGTTTTATTAAACTCGTGTTTCACATTCAAGGTAGGGCGTGAAGCTGTTTAACATTGTGATGCATATTCAACTAGGTTTTTACGCAGGGTCTAAAAGGATTTACTATCTGAAGGTTTACCAAGGACTAAAAGGAGTAGACTTGATGAATATTCTTACCTTATTATACTTTCATCGCAAGGAAGCTTTTGCCGAGAAAAAGATACCATCAACTGATCGCCTGTATCTCGTGATGTTCTCCATCGCTGCACGAAAATGCCAAGCGGATTTAGCATATGGGACAATCAACGTTATGGTGGGGCCGTTTCTGCGCTTATATTTTCTACCACCATCGTGTAATTTTACCTTGATGGTCCACGTCGAGCGGACTTGTGGGCCGGCTCTCTACCACAGATTATAAGCAGTTGCTTGGTATGCTCAGCCGACGTGTTCCGGGTTCAACCATATATAATGCCAATTGACATTAAATTTGACCACCGTAGCAACCACGGGCCAAGTCAGTACAACAATAATTTGGGTGCTTGCAGTTCGTCCGTAGTCAGGTGGACCCTTTGGCGTACATATTTCGAAACTTATACTGAAACCGTGACCTCTACGCATTTGGGACGTTGTGACTCAGTTTATTTACATATCAACAGCGTTCGCTATACAGAACTTTTACTCGAGAACCCAATTTGTCCGGCTATCTACGCACCAGCTTGCTGTTTTGACTGAGACGAGTCCTCCGGTTTTGCCTTCACGACCTTGGGGTCGGGCTGAACATTCTCCACAGGCTCGCCTCGAACACGCGAAAGCGTTAAGCGGATAAGATCAGCTGCATTCGTTTGGGGATCATTGGGCGCTGCCTTCACTTCAGAAACCTTTTCCTCAACCACATTGCAGTAATGAGTCACGGACTTCTGATAAATAGGCTCATTGAACACGGGAAGTGCCCTGATCACGACCAACAAGTTGAGGAGCAGCGAGAGCACACCGAATTTGAGTGGGTTTATTTGAACAGCACCGTCCTCCTCCACGAAAGTATTTTCAATCAGCTTCGCGAGGATATCGAATAAGGTGAGGGCACGGGTGTCGTTGAGAGTAATGAATTTACGCGATGGAAGCGGGGGAGGAGCGACTGAAACCTTTTCGGCTTTCTTCAGTGAGGTCTCCTTTTCAGCTTTCTTCAGTGGGTTCTCCTTATCGTCGAGTGATAGTTTATCCAAGGATAGGGTGTTGTCGTTAGCTTTCTTTTCGCCACACAACCCGTGTGCGCGATCTTTAGTTAACAACTCTTTGAAGATCCCCACCAAGACCACTTCGATGTTCTCAAAAGGACAGTTCTCCAAGGTGTCCACAATAAACCCGTAGGCGGTATCCTCATCCACCATCGTCAAGAGCTTAGTCAAAAGCGTCGTGGTACAAAATCGGAACGTCGACCGCCGGGTGCTGGTAATCACATGGAGCAACACCTGAAACAACACCAAGAGCACCAGAGAGTCGAGGTCCAACGTCAGCAGGTCGTGGAGAGCGTACCACAACCAGAAAACACACGCATCCTCAGCCATTTCCGAGCGGAACAGCGGCTGCACCATCGCGGGTACCAACCCCGAAATGGCCATGGCCACTGCGTCCCGCAACAGTACCTTGGTCGTGAATTGGCGCGACTTAGCCACACGATAGGTGTACAAGAACACGAGACCCTGCTCCAGATCAGTCACTTTGGTGGCTTCCGCATTCACAAGCCGCAGAGAGTGCTGAGCATAGTCAGCCACCACCTTCTCAAACAACAGGCCCACTGCATCGTCGCCCTCAACCGACGCAGGTACCAACTTGGCTGCACGCGCCACCCACGCCTGGAAAACCAGCAGAGGGTCCAAATCAAACAGCTGAACAAGCTCGTAGAGCCGGTCTAACACAGGCAAATCAAGCGCAAAGTCGATGTAGTGTTTGAGTTGGCAGCGCAGGGGCTCCTGGAGCATGCTCACGTGATCTACGGTAAACCCCACTTGGTAGCCTTTGCCCGAAACAGCCACAGCCTCGGTCACAAAAGCCGTGAGAAGTCTCCGCTGCAACGTCTCCTCGTCTGAGACTGCGGTGGGGTCTCCTCCCTCATTGGGATGCGGCATTCCCTGGTAGTTTCGAGCAAACTGGAAGCACCGCCGGAGCACAAACTGGTAGAGCTTGCCCAGATCGTAGCCGTTGCGGGCAATCATGTTTATGTAGGAGGTTACCGTCATCGCCAAAAACCGCAGGGGATACCACGTCTCGATCCGTTTGAGCGAAGCATCGATCAACTCGAAGATCGCGTACAACTTAATCTCAAACAATCCGATCTTGGTATCGGTATTTTCGGTCCACTCCAGCTCGGCCCGCACATCGAGCTCGGTGAGAAGCTCGCACGACTTCAAAAAGAGCTCCTTGGGGTTTCCCGTGGTGGCAAGCACCTCGAAGATCTTGAGCACTTTGTAGGTGCACGGCGCGTCGCGCAAGGGTCCCACGTGGTCGTGGTCAGCCTCTACAAACGGGAGAACCACCGCAGGGATGTCCCACCCGATCTCGTGGGTGAGGTTGGGGTGTTGCTGGAGCACTTCGAGGAGGGTGGCAAGCGCCTGCGCCCGAGCGTCAGTGGACGGGAACAGCTCGGGCTCAGCGAGGCAGATGTCCACTATGGTCAGATACAGGAGATAGTCCTCCAGCTCAATGGCGTCGGCAGCGCCTTGGCGGAGAAGGTGGTCCACGTTGGCAGGGTCAAAGTCGTCCATAGTGGGGAGGCCTGCGAAGTGCGCATTTGGGAATAAGAGCGCGGGGGTCTAGACAATGGACAGGGGTTTACGAGGTATGTAGGTGGTGCCTCTGTGGAGGCAATGTAGCGGCAAATGTAGGGCGATTGCTATCGCGTCCACGGCGGAAAGGCGTTGTTGTGGGGTAGACCCTGTAGCCATCAACACTGACTCATTCATCACGTGCATCATGGACTCCAAGGTGGTTGTCCGGCTCCAGCCCGTGGGACTGACTCCGCCCACACTGCCACGTGTGTTCAAGTTGGGGCGCGACCAGCTGGTGGCCACCGTGTCCCAGTTCATCGTCAAGCGGCTCCGGCTCGACCTGGGCCCGTTCCTCTATCTCCAGAGCTCGTTCCAGGTGAATCCGGACGACAACATTGGCCAGCTTTACGAATTGTACCGCACAGGAGACGAGCTAATCTTCAGCTACTGTACCACCGCCGCCTTCGGGTGATTGCGTTGACAACAGACGACGGTGGTTCATGCAATGCACTTTGGGTACCGGTGGCAAACCCGATTGGGATGGGTGGGATGATGCTGGGATGATGCTGGAATGATGCTGGGAGCAGGTTTATAAGGGACGAATGCCCCCCTAGCCCAATCGAGCGTTTTGTTGTGACCCCTATGACCTCGGTCCAAACACCCCTGACGACAACCGGTCTTACTGCAGAGTGTCGAGTTAATGTGCGAGCAACGACCGGAACTACTGGCCAAGCGTCTTGAGCGCCTCAAGCGCCACACTACAGCCCATTATATAGTCTATATCACTACCAATAGCCTCAGTCCACCACCCCCCGCTAACCGACTACCCCCGCATTCGCACTAATTTCACCGCGAACGACGCGAGACCATCGATGAGCCAGGCCGTGGGCACCCGCAAGGTGCAGAAACGGCGATACAAGATCTCCAAGGGGGAGATCCGACGGAAGAAGCGGGAAGCGCTTGCTCGGATCAACTACCTCAACGTGGCCACCACCGTGGCCCTCCCCTTGGCCGCGGTGTGGTACCTCGTTGCCAACGGGATGCCGGTGATCCCTGCGGAGAACGCCACGTTTGTGTTTGGGTTGGTGTACTTCAACTTCACCATGCTCTGTTTCACCGCTGGGTACCACAAGTACTTTGCCCACAAGCTGTTTTCGGTGCGGTGGGCCCCCCTTCGGTACGTGTTTGCCATTGGGGGAGCCGCTTTGGGATTGGGCAGTGCGCGGTGGTGGGCAGGGCTCCACCGGGCTCACCACCAGTTCACCGACGACACCGAGCGTGACCCCTACTCGATCAAGCGGGGTTTGGCGTGGGCCCAATGGGGTTGGTTGATTCGGAAGCCCAAAACTAGCTTCTTGGAGGAGTTCATCGACAGCGAGTTCCCTCTCGAGGGGGGTGCTGGCAGCGGAGACAACGAAGTAGAGGTAGAGCCCCGGGGGAGGTCGGAAACGGTGGACGTCGAGATCGACAGCTCGCTCCAGGAGGGGAACGACGACCAGAACAAGGGCGACGAAGCACTCTTGGCAGTCGTGCGGTGGCAAGCGAAGTACTACCCGGTGCTCTTTGTGCTCATGGGTCTTGTAGTCCCCCTGGCGATTGTCCACTACTTCTGCCACGACACCTGGGTGTCGGGGTTGATCTACACCGGGTTGGTGCGGATGCTCATCAGTCAGCAGGCCATGCTCATGGTGGAGAGCTTGTTCCACAGCAAACTGCTCCATTTTTTGTTCCCCATGCAGCCGTTCAACGACAAGAACCTGAGCATCAACCTGCTCAACCCGGTGTTTGCCTTCTTGACCTACGGCCAAGCGGGCCAAAACTACCACCACGAGTTTCCTCACGACTACCGGGCCACGCTGTCGACGCTCGCGTACGACCCCACCAAGTGGTGCATCTGGGGCATGGCCCAGTTGGGTCTCGTGGACCAGTTGTGCACGACGCCCGAGCAGTTGATTGCCCAGCTCCAGATCCAGCAGCAGCAGCTGGTAATCAACCGGATGAAGTCGCAGCTCAACTGGGGCACCCCCATCTCGAAGTTGCCTATTCTCACCGCTACAGACTTCAAGCGGGTGTGCCAGGAGGCCGACAAGGACCGGATCTACATTGTCATCCAGAACATCATCCACGATATCACCCCGTTTATGGACCAGCACCCCGGTGGCGTTCCGTTGCTCCGGGCGTCTCACGGTAAAGACGCCACTAAGGCGTTCTACGGAGGTGTCTACGGCCACCTGGCAGCAGCCACCAATCTTTTAGCGACGATGAGAATCGCCGTGCTCTCCACCGGGAACGAAGAAGACGTGTGGAAGCGTGTGGCATCAGAGGAACGGGAGGTGAGACCGGAGGAGCGGGACGACAAACGAGCATACCAGTCGGCTGAGGCCGCGTAATCGCTGAGCGATCTAATATTTAATGTGACGGACGGGGATTAGGCTTGGTAGATAGTATGTATGACAATATTAATAGCAACGACGCAATACGTTCTGCAACGACGCAATAAGGTTCTGCAACGAAGCAAGTGCGGTTCTACAATGGCGCAGTTACGGTTCTGGTCTAGAGAATCCACGGGATGAAGGCCTATTGGAGAGCTGGATTAATTGGTGTTCGCGAATTATGCATTGACAACGGTCAGCAGATCAGGCCCGTTTGGCTAGAAATTCGCACGGCTACTCCGTGGTCAACGCGACCGCAACGCTGCAAATACTCACAAGAACCATCACGACCTTGCCGAGCCTCACAGGTATCCTCCTTCAGCTTTTCCCGACCCTATCCCGTCACGCGGCTACTCACCGTGGGTGCAGGCCTCTCGTAAAGTTTAACCTTGGCATTATATAAACCCTCGTAAATCCGCTAACGTAGAATTCCCACCGTGATGGATACGTTTCCACCAGAGATTCTCCACCAAGTGTTTGGCCAGGTCGACAATGCCCTGGCCTACCGGTTCTTAGCAGCCTGCGAAGGAATCCAGGCGTTCCAGTCGGTGCGTGACTACCTCGAACCAGTTTTATGTGCTAAGAAGTCGCCCGTGACGGTCACCGCAGTACCTGCTGCGAGTTTTGAGAAGGAAACCATTGACTTGGGTGTTGTTCGCCAAATCCGTGGGGGCGTTCCCCTCACTTTCAACGTCGACGACTTTGATTTGAACCAGATCAAGAGGGCACTTGGTCTGAGATCGTGGCCACAAATAGCATTGAACTACGTGACCACATACCACAGCATGCCTGCTGAGGGGATTGACGTGAACTCGCTCACGCTTCTGGGTGTAGACGTGAAAGCGTCGGACTTACCCAGCTCGCTCTGCCTGCTCACATTGAGTAAATGCCAGATCGAAGGTCCGCTAGACTTGGCCAAGTTCCCTAACTTGACCTCGTTTGAGCTCCTGGGGGTTAAGCGGGTAATGGATGAACAGGAAGAGGCCGAATCAAACGAGGAAAACGACTTTCCGTACGTGTTGGAAGCGTTGGAGGAGGAGTTGGCGGGGGAGCTGGCAGATGTTGACGAGGATGGCGATCCAGGCAATGATGGTGATGATGGCGATGAAGATGGTAATGAAGACGGTGATGACGACGACGATGAAGATTCTTCAGAGTCGGTTGTCTCTGAATCTTCCTACATCAAACGTGCCAGAAAGACTGCAATTGCCAACGCTATTGAGTTGACCTTACCACCTCAGGTGACAACGTTGGTCTTGGACAGTACCGATGTCAAGATCGCCGGCTCCAGTTATCCAGGGAACCAAGCCCAAGCCGAAACGAACCTTCCAAGCCTCGAAAAGTTTGTTTCGAAGGGCTCACGGGTGTACGGAATCGAGACGCTTGTTGGCAACAGCGCAGAGACTCTCACCGAGCTCACGATCCAGGGCTTCGAAGACTCGTACACCCACCATGAAAAGATCAACTACGAGGTCGTGTTTAAATCACCCATGCCCCGCCTTCGCCGACTTGCCATCCGCTCAGAGTCGTACAAGTTCAAGCCCATGGAGTTTCCCCAGCTCCGCTTTCTCCAGGTGTGGATACAAAACAAGAACGAGAGGGGCCCGCTAGCGTTGTTTTCGGATGCCGCTCTTGCCCAGCTAGAGGAGTTTTCCATTCACTTTTGCTACTACGCATGGAGTCGGGAGGAACTCGGGTTTGACGGGAGCTTACTCGACAAAATGACTTCGTTGACGCTGTTGCACATGTGTGTGCGGTTTGGCCTTGACGTCGGTTCTCTCAGATTCCCCGCCCTGTTGCGGAAGTTGGCCTTAGAAAGGGTTTACTTGGACTCGCTCGGCTTCTTACCCCCACAACTTGAAGAATTGCGGTATCTGTTGAAGGATAATGTGTTAGATCTCACCCACGGGACCCTTCGTACGCTAGATTTGACCCACGAGAGGTACAACGCGGAGGCTTGCCTCAACTTGGATTGCCCCGAGCTTACAGAGTTGCATTTGCTTGGTGTCGGGACCCCCACACTCACGTTAAACTGCCCCAAATTGACCACAGTCACTGCGGTGAAGGGTCGGAACCTCGCCATCAGCAGTCTCCCCGACTCAGTCGTCGATATCACAACAAGTGACCACTTGTACGATTCCCTTGATCTCAATTACAATTCTGTGTTTGTAGGCGACCGGTTCCACATGTCCGCCCGCATCGTGGATGCGCCTTACGGCCCCAAGGCTGGCGACTGCATCATCAGCGACTGGGGGTGTGACGTGAGGGATTTGCATTTGGCTTGTGGCAACATCCTCAACCTAGAGCACGTGGTGTTGGGCTCCCGCTTGCAAAGGCTAGTGCTTCGAAACAACTACGAGCTCGACTTGAGCACTCTCCAGCTCCCCGCCTCTGTAGAGGTGGTGAAGATGGAGTATGACGGCCCCATCCTGTCGCGCTACGACACCACCCGCTTTGTATTACCGCCTAAGTTGTTTCTGGACTGCCCCCGTCTCCGGATGTTGCTGCTCAAGCGAATCAACGTGAAGTTCGAGACGCCCCTCGCGCTTCCAGCGTCGCTAGAGCGGCTCGAGCTTCTCGACAACGTTTCTGACCAGATTGCCCTCAGCTTTGTGGGCGGAGACCCAGCTCTCGAGGCGGTGGTGCTCAACCGGTGCTACGCCGAGCGCGAGGGCCGCAACGTGGGCCCGTTCAAAATCAAGCGCAACTTCGCGCGGTGGAGCTATGCCCTGCTCGGGGGGTCGCGCAGATTGAGGCATATGAACGTCGACTACCCTCCGGGAGCGTCCGACCGCCAGCGTCGCGACTTTCTGTACCGCTTCATCCAGAAAAAGCCCATCGAGGACCTCGGCCCCTACGTGGACGGGGCGTTGGTGGACAAGCCTGAATCGCTTGACGACATCTGGGTGAACGGGTTCTCTATCCCATTTGCATAGTAAATAGTCAAGCCAGTGTCACATCGCAAATTGTCAAGCCAGTATCACATAGTAAATAGCCTGTTGCGACCCGTCTTCAGGGTCAGCAAAGGGCTGAAGGCACCGTCGGAGAATTTCTTGTCGTTCTTCGCCAAGGTGGATTTCTTACTCAGATCGAAGGGTACGAAATGCGGTTATGGAATCAGACGGAGATCTCAATAGTCGGGAGACTCTATTCCATACAGTTTAACAGTATCCATGAATGTAGTTTGTGTAACTTACTAAGGCTTTCATTCCTGTAACTACTCCCTAGTTTACTTCGTAGTTAGATGGCTACCGTATTGGTTAGATGCAACCGAGTATATGGGAGCCAACATAGCCCAAGCCAGTATCAACCCTACCAGCCAACCACCTACCAAACTCCAACCCTACCAAATTCCAACCCTACCAAACTCCAACCCTACCAAACTCCAACCCACCTTCTCGTAATCATACATTTCATTATACACCCACCCGCAACACGTTCTGTCGCTGGTGGCGGAACCGCACCTGTTCGTGCCGCTCCATAATATACAACGCCTTGTCCATCACCAGCTGCTCAAACCGCCCCTGGTCAACCAACTCGCGCTTCAACGTGGCGTACGCCGTCAGCCACCCGAGCGGGAGCCGTCGGCGGATCTCGTCCTGGGCGCGCTTGATGTCCGCGGTCTCTCCAGCCAGCCCGGCGCCCAGCCCGACGCCCTGCTGGACGGCGTCCATCGTCAGCGCGGTGAAAAGGCGGATGGCCTCGTCGGCGTGCTCCTCGGTGGCCACGGGGGAGAGCGTGAGCTTGGCGAGCGACTCGGTGATCCGCACAATCGCCTCCAACTGTCTCACCGTGATCGGAATCAGCGACCGCTCGTTCATGTCCCGCTCGGAGTTCCCGAGATCGCGGCGGATCTTGACAAAGTGGGTCAGCAACCGGGTGCACGCCTCGGGCGAGAGCTTCGGGGCGCACTTGAGCTTGCAGTACTGGATGTACCGCTTCATGGTGTCCACGGGGATCTCGCCCTCCAGCTCCTGCGCTGTCCGCTGGCCCGTGTGGACGTTCATCACGTGCTCGGCGATCAGGATGTCGCGGGCCTCGTTGTGGACGTCCTTGACGATGAAGATCATGTCGAAACGCGACAAAATCGTCGTTTGGAAGTCGATGTTCTCGCCCGGCAGCTTCAAGTCGTCGTAGCGGCCAAAGATCGGGTTGGCAGCCGCCAACACCGACGTGCGCGAGTTCAAGATCGTGGTGATCCCCGCCTTGGCGATCGAGATCGTCTGCTGCTCCATGGCCTCGTGGATGGCCACCCGGTCCTCGTCGCGCATCTTGTCGAACTCGTCGATGCACACCACACCCCCGTCCGCAAGCACCATCGCACCGCCCTCGAGGTAGAAGTCGCGGGTGGTGGGGTCCCGCTGCACCGACGCCGTCAAACCCGCGGCACTGGAGCCCTTGCCCGAGGTGTACACCGAGATCGGCGACACCTTCTCGACAAACTTAAGCAACTGGGACTTGGCGGTACCGGGGTCACCGAGCAACAACACGTTGATGTCTCCGCGCAACCGCATCCCGTCCGGGAGGATCTTTTTCAGCCCTCCCATGAGAAGACAGGCGATGGCGCGCTTGATATCGTCGTTCCCGTAGATGGACGGCGCGAGCGAGTTGGTGAACACCTGGTAGAGGTTGGGCATGCGCGAGAGCCGGATAAACTCCTCCTCCTCGGCCTCGGAAAACGTGATACCGCCGGTCGGGGTGTCCACGTCGGTCTGGATGGCCAACACCCGCAAGTACGGGTTGCGGATGGCCACGGCGCCGCCGGCTCCGCGGCCCGAGCCCTTCTGTTTCGCCTGGAAGATCAGATACACCCCGACAATCGTCACCCGGGTGCCCGGAACCACCTGGTTGGTCATGTAGCGGTCGGCCTGGAGCAAGATGTGGCGCGGCATCTCGCCCACGGGCACCATGTCGGGCAGCTCCTGGAGCTTGAGCACCTGCTGGTCGACAAACGTCAGCTTGTCGTGCACGATGACGTAGGGGTCCGGGGGGCACTTGACCAGGGGGTCTTCTTTGACGCCCATGCACCGTTTGGGGATCTGGATGGCACCGAACCCCGGGGGCACCCGCTGGCGCATCGTGTGCTTGCAATTGCGGCAGATGAGCTGGACCATCGTCGCTCGCGACGACAACACCAGGGCCAGGATGATGATACCCGAAACCCGGACAATCTGGGCAATGTGCTCGGAGTCGAGGTCGCGGATGGTGGTCTGGTTCGCCCGCGAGTCGAGAATCAACTGGCACGGCGGCACGTCGCCGCCCAGCTCGATATGGGTCAACGCCTTGGCCACCGCGGTGATGGCCTGCTCAAAGAGCGGGATCATCTCGCCCGGGTCGTTGTTCAACTTCTCGTTGAGCTCCTCGTTGAACCCGATCAAGTCCTCTGTGTTTACCCGCAAGAAGAAGTTTTTGATCCTGAGGTTTTCTCGGAGCTGGTCCCGGTAGATGAACTGGGTTCCGATGCGGAACTCGGTGACAAAACGCTTGAACTCCAGGGTGATCTCCAGGAACAGCAGCTCGTCGGGCTGCTCGCCCGCAAGCACCTGTGCGCCGTACACCTCGCCTCGGTCAAACAGCATTGGTGGGATGGTGGATGGAAAAGGAACAAATTTCGTGCAGCACACGCAGACGCGTCGTATGCGCGGGGCTCGCAACGGAATTGTCCCAAACGGGAAGTGTAATGGGACACGGGTGAGTGTAGTAGGTAGGGAAAGGAGCAGGAGGCTGTAGGTGTCTATTTCACGCTTACGCTGTGGTTTACGCCATGAATTGCGTTGTGCTTTACGCCGTGTCCGTTTTGCACGTCGTATTTGGTAAAGGATGGTGCGTTTGTCTAGCTGGGTTTAGATGGCTGTTGATGCTTTATCCTGCACACAGATACTCCTGACTGTTTGTACTAGTGCTAGGCAAGTACGGCGTATATGGAGCCCCGTGGGGTCCGCCACCGTGAAAACACCCCTAAATTCCCCTCACTCGCCCATACCGTAGGGTGTTTCACCAGCTGGCGCCCTGGCCACCCGGTCGCCTCCATATCGACTGGAAACACCGAAATAGTCGTCGGAAACCAGCCGCAAAACGCGTCGGTAGCCTCTGGTAAGCCACCCATAGCCGTGTCTAACACCATCAAAACCGTCACGTCACCATCGAAACCATCCCGTCACCCTCATCCCTCACCACAATCCGTCACCATAATCCGTCACCACACCATTTTAGTGCGTTTCACACCCGCTCGCGGTTTGCAGCCCGCACGCCTCACACATCAGCGCACCACCACCAGAGTACCCCATGTTTCGCCAGATCCGGTGCCTCACCCAGACCCCGGTCCAGCTCCTCCAGAAACACAAGTACCCTCCCCGACCCAAATGGCTCATTGTCGAGGAGGAACTCGAGGAAAAGTTCCTCAAGGGCGGACGCGGCCCCGGTGGTCAGAAGATCAATAAAACCAACTCCAAGGTGCAATTGACCCACTTGCCCACGGGGACGGTGGTGACGTGCCAGTACTCGCGGTCGCAAGAGCAAAACCGCAAGCGAGCGCGGGAAATCTTGGCGTTGAAGCTTGAACAAATCACCAACCCGGAGGGTAACCGCACGACGATCATCCACCAGGCCAAGCTGGCGGCGAAGGCGAGCAAGGCCAAAAAGAGCGCGAAGAAATACCGGGCACTCGCCGATGCGAAAGCCCAGGAGCCTGAGCCCGAGCCCGAGCTCGACCCTGAGCTAGAATTTGAACGGTTTTTGGAACAAGTACACAAAGGGAACGCAGCCGGAGAAGGGAATGAGCAAAAGTAGGTATGAAGGACCAGCTTGTTCGACCTAAAAGTCTAAAAAACCATAAACTACGGGTTTGAGATCGCGGATGACCACGGACGGCCACGACTTCCTCGCGGTTCCGCTCCCATTAGTTGCTCAGCGGATGTCGCTTCGACGCACCCGTGACACAATAAGGTTTGCAGCATTCTCCCACATATCAACACATTCCCCCGATCGAGCTGTGTACACACCGACGGAAAAGGTAAATTGCCCGAGATCGATCGTGCCTGAATAATACTCTCTCGCTTAGCTCGGTTATGTAGCAGAACAAAACCAGTGGAATAAACACTCAAATACCAGCGGTATATGCCGAGACCGACACATCCGCCAAACTAACGAGCGACTTCTCCCCTTCCACTCGAACCATCCGCATTCTCTTCCACGACATCGCGCGGCTAACCCGCATATTGACGCGTCGAAGGCACATGCACACATAAAACAAGCCCAGTCTATATATACCCACCGGCGTAGTTTTCTCAGCAATCAAACTTGATTGCCGCTCCTTATGTATTTCGCTTGCCTTTTCTTTGCCGCCGTTGCGTTGGCGCAGTATTTGGGCTCGGTGGCCCCCGAGCTCGACTTCGACTTCCTGTCGGGCTGGTTGACCAACGGGGAATTCCCCCACTTGAAGTCGCTGAGCACTCCCATTGCCAACATCTCCAAGGCTATTTCCGAGAACGGGTTTGCCCGTCTCCTGGTGCAGTACTACGACTTTTCCATTGCTCGCTACCACATCCTCAACGACGAGGTTAGCTCGGAGAACAAGACCGTTCGGTTGGTTGAGTACGTAGCCCTGCCGTTTGGCCGTCACCCTGATGGCTGGGTTAAGGACGGCGAGCCCGCCAAGCAGGGCCAGGCTATTGTCAAGTGGTTGGACCAGAACAAGGGCCAGCAGGCCGACCCCAAGCTGTTCATCGAGAACGCTGTGAGCAAAGCCACTGAGGGGAAGGCCTGGGTTCCTCGCGGAGACTGGGCGGGTCAGTTGATTGCTGTGGTCTCTGCGGGCGAGGTTGAGCTCAGCAAGAACGCGGCCATGGATTTCGAGATCTTGCCCGGTGACATTGTCTACACCAAGGACACCCCTATGGTCCTTTCTGACTTCACCAGTGTTGACAATGCTACTGCCTACTACCCCGACTCTGGGAAGCTTACTCAGGATTCGGTGGATCTCAGCAAGGCGTGCGAGACCGAGTGCCATATTTACCGCACGGTGCCTGCGGGGTGGGTGGACAAGTTCGTCGCCTACTTTGATGATTATTAGGATTAGGTATATGGATTAAATGAAAGCCTGGGTTAAACTCCTCTGGGAAATCTGGGGTCACGGGTACAGATTTGTGCGTGGTGGTGAAACTCCTTGAGGTTGGCACAGAAGTGCCGGCAGTGCTTGCACCACCCAGCACCGTGGCGGTTTCGCGGGTCGCGGAGGTCAAAGTGGGTGGATAAGTGGCGTTTCATGTTGTCGGGGCGGGTGAACAACGCACAGGGCTTGGACGAGTCGGTCAAGGGACACCGATATTTGTCCTCTGTGCAGAGGTAGTTGACGTCAGGCGTAGCAGCATGCGAGGGGAGCTTTACCTTTACGGGCCTTTTTACGGGATTTTCGTCATCGCTATAAAGCATGGGGTCGTACAGTCTTTTCTGCGAATGAACGGTTTCGATGTCCTTGGCGGAGTCTGGGGTGGGAAGGGAGTTTATCTGGGCCGCCAAAGACTTCTCGAGTTCCATCATTCTAGCGTCAAGAGCATCTACCCGGCACTGGAGACGCTCAACCTGGGTGTCAAGTTTGCTTTCGGGTTCTCTGGAGGGTGCTCTCACCTTTTTAGATTCCTTTGTGAGTAAAAGTTGGGCAGCCATAATTGAAGAAAAGGAGCAATCAGGGGGGTCTTATATACTTGGTAATTACTGACGCGACTCCTTGGCTTGTACCCCAGGGGCATGGACCAGCCCTTCCTGGCTCGATAGGGTATGTCTCACACCACCTTACCGCATTGGGACGGAGACGCGTCTACATTATTGGCCAAAAAATAAAAGTAGGAACCATAAAAGATTGGTTTGGTTGAGATAGTCCACGGTAAATTGATTTCTATATCACTTCTATATTACTTCTATTTCATGGTCTTTTTTTTGGTGCTTCTCGTTACTGCTTGTTGTCAGTATAAATGGTGTTAGACCCTCCAGCCTTTGGTCCTCGCAAAACTCCAAGCTTTGCTACCAGATTACCATCCAGACGCTTTCATAATGTAAATTCTCCTAAACCTGTCGAAGCAACCCACGGGCTTAAGATCCTTCCCATTTCTACCCAGTCCCCCCTCTACATTCAAATTCACAACCATTATCATAATTCATTAACGCTAGTTTACAAAAGCTGGGGGATGGAGGCATACTTTTCCTGCAAGTATGACTCGTCGTTCAAGAAAGCAAGATCCTCTACGGGACGCTCGCCTTGAGGACTGATGCGGAATGCGTGGCGGACCACCGGGGTGTCCCAGTCAATAACCGCCAGGTGGACAGTGCGGCGGTTGTCCCACAAGACCACGGTGTTGGGCTCCCACAGCGCCCGCAATTGTAAGTCGTGTGCTTGCTCCACGTGGCGGAACAAGAACTCAAGCAAGTTGTCCAGCTCCTCTTTCTTGAGTTCGATGATCTTGCGTCCAAACTCCCGGTTCAAGAACAAGTACTTCTCACCAGTGACGGGGTGGGTGCGAACTAACGGGTGGATGTTAGACACAGCCTCTCTCCGAGAAACCCCACCAGCCAGCTGGTTGGCGTGGGCCTGGTCCGCCAGGGTGTGCAACACGTGCAAGCCTTCCAACATCGTCTGCATTTGCGGGCTCAATCTCTTGTAGGCCTCCACACAGTCAGCGAAGATGGTGTCTCCGCCCGATTCGGGGCCTTGCAAAACACTGAAAAAGGTGATCAGGGGAGGGTTGAGCTCGTAGGAGACGTCAGAGTGCCAGCCAATGTTGTTGTTGCGGGTAGCAAATGCCTGCTCCAACTCACGCTTCAGAGCGCCTCGGAAGGTTACGTGCAACTCAGGGTAGCCCTCGGGAGTACCCAGAGTCGGGTGGATGTGCAAAGGCCCAAAGTAGCGGCCAAAGTTGCATGCAAAGTCGGGGCCCTTGGAAGCGAAGTCCTGGTCGCGCAAGACAACCACACCCCGCTGGGCAACGAGAAGAGCCAAGTCGTTCTTGGCAGCGTCATCAAACTGAGACATCTGAACACCCCGCAACTCCGTGCCAAACTTGGGAGTGATTTTCTTCAGCTGGAAGTTTTCCTCGGTATATCTCAACAAGTTCTTGTAGTTGGCGTCGCCAAGCGTACCCTTGTCGGTGTGCTCAAAGAAGTTCAACGGAGGAAACTTCTGGTTGGGGTTCCAGGTGGGCAAGAAGTCCGGGAACTTGGCCACCTCTTGGTTGGCCTTGTTCACCGTAAGAGCACCGTTCTTGTTAACAGCGTTGTGCTCAGCGTTGTATTGTGAAGGGTCGTAGATAGCAGCCACAGGAGACATCGTTAGAGAGTGGAGAGTTGTCCTAGGAAGTCTACACGTTTATATAGTTCCCACCCGTGGGGTTGGTTTCGCAGCCACAGTTTGTCATCAGTGGATCTGAGGCTGCGTTGTTCGCTACGCGATTCATGGGGTAGAAAGATAAGGATTTGAAAAATTGGGCAAAACGGTTGAACACAGGGCAGGCTCTGAGCCAGAATGCGAGAAAGAAGCGCTCAATTGACGGCCTCAGCTTTTGGAAGCACCCTGGTGGGGGCGTCACTTGCTTAGAAATTCAGGTTACGAGCCTTGCGCAATTTGGCCTCCTAAGCAAAAATGAGGAAATTGTGGCGTCGGAGGGGACACTATGGCTATCACCGATTCGGCCTAGTTGCCGGCTCAGTCGTACGATGTGCTGCCGGTGGTCCGTATGGCACGTTTTGGGGGGTAATAGCGCTGCTCTTGGACACTTTTTGGATGTTTCCACCTCTAGAATCGTCTGTAAACGATCCCCCAGCCCAGAATTCCTTTTGCCCAGTAGTCACCCCACCCGCAAGAAAGTAGCACAGCAAGACCCAGCGTGGTCACCTACGTTGCCCGCAACCAAAATTGTGGCTCGGGTTGGAACTGCCTGGTTGCTTCCGTTGCAGTTCCGCGCTACTTCCACTTCGGGATCTACACGAGCAGTTGACACAAACTAACGCACAAAAGGCTCGGAAAATGAGTAATCGAGGCTTGTGCGAGGTTGAAGGGTATTGTTCTGCCTGAATGGTGGCAAAAGCGAGTTTCGGGCTTGATTCGTGGCGCCACGTGCTTCCCAGACAATGCTGAGACAATGGTCGGGTGGTTTGCCCGCGTGGTCTGTTGCTACCAGTAGTATTATTGTAGTCATATGACCGCTCACCAGTGACTAGCCACTGGAACAAATTCACTCGTCGCATCACCACGTGACTTTGCTATGATCTTCAGTTGTGGCTCGAACGGGCTGGGCCAACTCGGGCTAGGCCACGACGAGGATACCAACCGGCTAGAAGCTGTGTTTGAGCCTCTGTCGGCTGTGCGGGCCATTGAGTGTGGTGGCAACCACACGCTAGTGCTCTGTTGCGATGGCACTGTGTGGGCGTCGGGCGACAATACGTACGGGCAGTGCGGTCACGAGGGCGAGCTGAGCCAAGCCTTTGTTGCTATTCCCGGGAAGTGGAGAACTGTAGCTTGCGGGTGGGAGTTTTCGGTGCTCGTGGGTGACGACGGGATCTACACGTGTGGGTACGGCCCCAAGGGCGAGCTAGGTCGTGGTAAAACGGAGCTCAAGCTGGGGCTACACAGGATCTCAGACCTTACGGGAGTAGAGTACGTCGGGGCGTGCATGAACCATGTGGTGGTCCAGACGTCGTCCGAGATGTGGGGCTGGGGCGTTGGTCGCAAGGGCCAGTTGGGTCCGCTGGTGACGGGCAATGTGTTTGAGCCCACCAGGTTGGATTTGCCCTACGGGAGACCGGTCCTTGGACGCGATTTCACGGTTGTCAACGGCGGTGTCTACGGCAAGTTTGACTACGAGCTTCCCACTGGCCTCCAGAGTCCCCTGGCGATGTGGTCGTCGGTCCACTGGTTGGACCAGACGGTCCAGGGGGCGGGCAACAACCGCCACGGCCAGGTTCTCGACCCGCCCGCGCCGTGCGACCAGTTCACCACCGGGAGCGAGCACGGCATCATGGTGCGAGACGACGAGGTGCTCGCGTGGGGCTGGGGAGAACACGGCAATTGTGGAGTGATTGCCGAGGGCGTGGTCACCGGGCTCAACTCGCTTGGGCGCTTTGACGGCATAGAAATGATCGCTGGTGGCCAGGCTACGACCTGGGTAGTGGCCCGGGCCCAGAAATAGCTACAAATGTCTCAAGGGTTCTTTCCCATATTCATCTCATAACAAATTGTAGACGAAATAGGCCACAAACGTTTCACATGGAAAATATGTATCTCGAGTTTAATCTAGGACAAGCGTATCGGTACCCAGCTCATTAAGGGGAACTGGCTACCTTCATAACCTATCCGGGGCCCCGTCCGAAGACAGAGCCCCAAAGAATTTTTTGGTGGTCATCGCGTTTTATAGATGAACGCGGTGTGCATACAGGCCCAGATGGTTGCAAACGGATTCACTAGGGTTGCAAACGGAACTGGGCCAGCTCGGAGTCTACGGTTTAGTAGCTATCGCCCCTCGATACCTAACCCCGGATACTACCGTAACACTTTACTCCAGATATCTAACCCCGGGTACTACTGTAACACTTAAACTCGTTATTTATTCTATCACCGGTCTATTAATTTCCATACCCATGCTTACGCAACCTGCTTCAACGCCTGGTCAATGTCGGCCACCAAGTCCTGGGTGTCCTCGATACCCACCGACAACCGGATCAAGTCGTCAAACACACCAACCTTCTCGCGCTGCTCCTTGGGGATGCCACCGTGGGTCATCACCGCGGGAACCTCGCACAACGACTCAATGCCACCAAGAGACTCGGCAAGAGTGAACAACTTGGTCAGCGAGCAGAACTTGGCCGCGCCAGCAGCACCGCCCTCGACACGGAACGAGATCATCCCGCCACCGAGACCGTCGCGGTGCTGCTCCACCACCACCGCGTGGTTGGGGTGGGACTTGAGCCCGGGGTAGTTCACGTGCTTCACCTGGGGGTGCGACACAAGGAACTCGGCAATGGCCTGGGCCAGAGTGGCGGCCTGGCGCACACGCAAGTGGAGGGTTTTGAGCCCGCGGTGGGCCAACCACGAGTCAAAGGGAGAAGGCACAGCACCGACAGCGTTCTGGAGGAAACGGATCTTCTGGGCAATCTCGTCGGAGTTGGTGGCAACGACACCCATGACAACGTCAGAGTGGCCGTTGATGTACTTGGTGACGGAGTGGGCCACGACGTCGGCCCCGTGCACCAACGGGTTGGTGATGTAGGGGGAAGAGAAGGTGTTGTCCACCACCAAAGTGATGTTCTTGCCCGAAGCGCGCACAATCTCGGCCACCTTCTTGATCAGGGTGACGGAAAGAGTGGGGTTCGAGGGGGTCTCCAACCACACAAGGGCGGTGTTGTCCTTGATGGCAGCCTCAAGGTCGGTCTCGAGGTTGGTGACAAACGACGCCTCAACACCGTGGGTGTGCGCCACCTGGGTGAAGTAGCGGTGGGTGCCCCCGTACACATCGCCGCACAGGACAATGTGCAGACCGATGGGCAACAGCTGGACGATGAGGGCGGTACCGGCCGACCCCAGCGACACGCCAATGGCGTGCTTGGCCTGCTCGAGCGACGCCACCGCGTTCTCGAAGTTGTTACGGTTGGGGTTGTCCAGACGCGAGTACTCAAACGCACCGAGGGGCTTCGAGGGCTCCAGCTGGGCAAAGGTGGTCAGCAACGACACCGCTTCGATCACGGCACCGGTGTGGGGGTCGATGGGGGCGCCGGCGTGGATGGCACGGGTGCCAAAGTGGTAGTTCTCCTGCTGGTCAATGGTCATGGTGTGTGTGCTTACAGGTGCTCGCAGGTGCTAGCGGGTGCTCAGGTTTTATAGTGCATCATAGCTACGGCGTTTTATTTTTTGGCCTTTCTTTTTGCTGACAAAGACCGAGATGAGCTATCGTGGTGGGAGGAGGAGCGGAGGCGGGGCAACGCGAGGAGGCGGAACCATAGGAGGTGGTGGTGGGGGCAGCTGTCCGCTGAGCCAATGCTGGGGGGGACCGCTTCGTTCTGTGCTGTTCCGACTCGGGCCGGGTGCGTCGGAGCTCAGATACGGGCGCGTTACCGTTGCAGCGATGGCAACGCGGTTGTGGCTGCGAGATCTACGAAAACTGTGGCGGGGCTGACAAAGCAGGCCGAAGGGGTGTAGTGGTGGCAAAAACGGGCTGTCAACACCGGAGAAATCGACCGCTGGGGTCTTGGGGTCGCCGCGTTCGCCTCGGCAGCCATTGACCCCGTGGGCTCGCTCTGACGGAAGCTTATGTCCGAGTCACGTGCAATTTCACAATTTCAGGTATGCGCAACGCTCGCAACGGGACGATGGGCTCATGTTGGCCATGACCTTGGCGGTTAGGTGTGGAAGCCAAAAGCAATGTGACACGAAGGCGTGTTGACTAATGTGTAGGGCGCGTGGCGCCACTCGAGTTACGTGGGTTAGCCAAGAGATTGGTGTGAGTCAGTGAATAGGGGTATTGTAGGCAGAGGACGGTGAAAGCGATCACACGGGAGAGCCAGAGACAGCTGGAGACAGCGAGAGACAGCGAGAGACATGTCGCAGTGGCGAGACTTGTTGCCTGACCTTCCCCTCACGCCGTCCCATGACTGGCTCACGGACACGCAGTGGTCAGGGCCACCTGACGCCCGTTTCTTTTGTTCGGATTGGGCTTGATTATAATTGGGACGGCAGTGGTGTAGGTCGTATAGCAAGAGAGCAGGTGGAATCAGGTGGCGATAGCGGTGGCGATAGCGGTGTAGGAATTGAGAGGGCGGTAGCGTACGGGTAGCCTAGCGACCACTCCAATGCCATTGGGTGTAGAATTCACCCTGAAACACTGTTTTCTTAGCATTCTCGTCTACGGTACTTTTGCAACCACATTTGGCATTTCGTCAACACCGCCTGAAGCCAGCGCGTGTAGTGGCTATTCGTAACAAGCCAAGGAATGAGGTATAGGGGCGTGACACGTGAGCTGTGGCCCTGTGGTCGTAACTGTCAATGAAACACGTTGCTGTGACCCTGTGGTCGTAACTGTCCGTGAAGCACGTTGTTTATGGCTCATGGTCTTAGTTGACTTAGTTTATGTCCCGTGGTTATGCTTTCTCGTATCATTACTCTTATCGTATCTACCGTTGCGAGATGCTGGCCAAGAGCTCGGCGTCGTCGTCGGAGAACGGGTCTGGTGACCCGGGAGCCCCACCCTTGTTTCTCGCCTCGTTCTCCTGCTCAAACGCCATCTGCTCGATATCCAGCGGGATCTCTTCGTCCTCCTCCCGGTGGCCCGCGTCCTCCATTTCCGGAGGAACCTCCTCCTCGCGTGGAGGCTCCACACGCGTCTCCGTCTGCCTACGCGTCGCCGTCTCCATACGCGTCGCCGTCTCCACACGCGTTTCACGCGTCTCGGGCTCGTCGTGGCCTTCCTCGCCAACAAAGAGCGCCAGCTCCATGAACGCAAAGTCGTCTGGCGCCACGTAGTCCTCCTCCGCCGCCTCCGGGGCGTCTTCTGTAGTCTCCACCTCCATCTCCACCCCCTCCTCGGGCTCAGGGGCCTGGCTCCCGTCGTGGCCCGGCTGGGTGGGCGCGATGAGCAGCACCTCCAGCTCGTCCATCAACCCGGCCGCCACCTTGGCCTTGTTGAGCTCGTAGTCGACCAAATGGCGCCGCCAGAGCCGGGTCCGCGCCAGTTTCGCCCCGAGCTGGCGCACCATGGCGATGCAGTCGCCAAACTGGGCCTTGGGGAAGAGCCCGTGGCACCAGAGGTGGTAGAAATCAAGCACCGACCCGAGGTTTTCGAACTCGCGGTCGGCCTTGGACTGGGTCAGCCGCCGGTCGTGGTGGCGGAGCTTTTTGGACACGCGCGGGTGGTTTTTGAGCACGTACGACACCCCCGTGACCGGGTGGAAGAGTCTGTTTTCGTCGAGCTTTGCGATGCGGACCCTGCGTGTCTTTTGGATCTGCTCGAGTCCAAGAACGTCTTCTGGCTGGGGCTGGGACATGGGATATTGGGATATGTGGGTATGTGTGTGTTGTGGGTGTTGTGTTTGTGACGAATGGGTGTTTTGAGGGTTGTTTTGTGGTTCGCTTGGGCCTGGGCTGGGTGGTGGTGGTGTGGTGGTGGTTTAGATGTGGTAGATGTTCCGAATCGGGTAACCGCCGCGACGCGTCGAAAAAAGACGTGTAGGAGAGATAGACAGAGGGAGGTTGGAATGGTTGCTCGGAACAAATGGAACGGTAAGAGGGTGATATTGAGTGACGTAGAATCAGATAGTAGAACAAGACATAGTAAAAGCAGATAGTAGAACAGGATATAAAATTTATTGAATCATCAAGTCACAAAAGTTTACTAGTGACAGTGATTTAAGGTAGGCTCCACTTCTAGAAGCTATTACCAGGGATTACTTTCTTAATCAGTTCATCCTGTTCATACCTATTTCACACCAATTCACCTGCCTCACAACTCCTACCCCGCTCTGTGACACATCACATTTCCTCACTCTTGTAGTCACACTATCAGTCTCACCCATCCTCCACAAAACACAACCTAAATTTATTCTACACCAAAATTCACCTACACACCACCTCACTCTACACCCATCTCACTCTACACCCACCAATACCCCACTCTCCACACCCCCAACTTCCTCTCCTCTTCTCATCACTCGCCCTCTGCTACGCGTCGCGACGCGTTGTTTACGTGCGCACGCCGCACATCGCACCTAAATCACTCTAGCACACAAGCACACCAGCACCAGACCAGCACACCAGCACCACCAGCACCAGACATGAAACCGTTGTGGCAGCGACACCAGAACGTGCCGGTGCCCATCTACCTGCTGGACGTCGAGTTCGACGACCCCGAGCTGCTGTTCCACCCACACCCGGACCGGCGGCACGCCACCACCACCACCGTGGCCCCGAAGGCGGTGCCCCAGGACTTCCTCGGGGTCAGCGCCCAGCAGCTGGCCATCGACGAGAAGAACGAGCAGATCATGATGTTGCTGACCAAGCTCTACGCCCTCGAGCACGTGGGCGACCTGCGCGACGACCTCCGCCAGGCGTACGCCCGCACCATGGACGAGCTCCGCAAGCACCAGCTCCGGTTCGACGAGCTCAACAAGGAGAACCCGCTGTTGTTGGAGACCGAGGCGCTCCGGCGCCAGGTGGCGGCGCTCCAGGGGGAGCTCGAGGCCGCGCGCGCCCACGC